>CAUYMX010065244.1:0-16716 GCA_963573855.1 Lepilemur septentrionalis | reverse complement strand
CCTTAAAGGAAAAGAAAAAGTCTTTTCCATTTGCACCAGTTTGAAATATTTCTGAAGTAAGGCTCCCTTAAAATGGATTACTACAGTACTCATTCACATGAGAGAGTTCATACATGTAGTAAAAAGACAAATACAGGATTTCGTGGTCACTTTTTTGGTTGATTTGGTTAATTGCATAAAATAAAGGATAAATACTCACACGCATGATCTGTTTAACAAAACTCCTAGGTACATCAGAATGCAAAACATAAAATGCCTTAAAGTAGATTCTGATCACCAAGCACATAAAATTGAAGTTAAGCCTGTGTCAGCCTGGTTCCTTCCACTTCTTCAGTACTCCTAGGTGGAGCGCTTTACTACTGGAGCTTGGACCTTTGACCTAATGGAAAGGAACCTCAGAAAGGCAAGGCATTCTGATAAATGCTCCTTCAGCCTTGGCCTGGGACATTTTATTTTTAATTTAAAAGAACAACTGGTCTCAGTCAGCCTTAGGAAGGGAAACATCCCTCCTGTGAAAATATTTGGGGAGGGAAAGAGGGGGTGCTTTAAATACCTAGCTACCTCTTCACACATTTAAATTAGATTGACTTCAGCTGTTCTTAGAAAGGATTCCGTGTAGTTATCCAGAGCAGTCCACTCAAGTTTTGGTTCTCTTTTACATAGCTGCATTCGGAGATACTCTATGTGAGGCATGTTTAGAAAAAGAGAAACACTTATACCTGGAATTTATATTCTTCCAAGTAATCTTTTAGTCTTGTTGGTAAAGGCAATCCCCAGACGGTGCCGGTACATTTGTTAATGGTGAGCCTACAGAGATGCTGCAGAGGTGGTGCTGACGTGTAGAGCGGTTTGGTCAGGTAAAGGTGAACGGTGCCGTTCCGGGGGGCTTCTGGGCCCGTCCGCTTATCCTTGCACATCTGAACGTAGTAGTCGATCAGATGAACCACACTGTCAAATTGTTTAAGTTTGGACTTGACACATATGATAGAGTCCAATCTGAATTTCCCATCTTGGTATTCAATTCGCAGATTAGTTGGTCCGGCTGATGTTTTAACAGATATTGTTAGCAGGTAGTCTGAGTGCGAGCTATCTCTAATCAAGAAAGTTCCTTCTGGTGCCTCTTTTAATTTCTCTTTGGCTTCATTAACAGTCATACTTCCCCAGTACCATCCTGGGATTTTTGTTCAAAAAGAAAAAAGAAAAGAGGGTAAAATAGTTATTATAAGAATTTTTAGAATAGGGTAAGTACGTGGCAATAACTTTTCTAGCTCTAAAAAAAGGTGTGTAAAAGTTTACCAGGGGCCACCACAAAAACTTTCGGTAGGAATTTAATGAAAATTTGGGTCCATTTTATGAACACAAACTGTGAGCCAGTTTTCTTTATTTAAAAAAAATAACTTTCTGAAGCTCTTCTTTAAACTATCTTAAGATTTTTTTCGAACGAAAAGAATATTTGCAATATGACATGCTGGCTGGCAAAACATGATGCTTTTAGCACTAAATATTTAAGTAAATTAGAAATAAAAATCATGTCCTTAACAAAGTGGAAAACCCAACTTCAGTAATTCCAAAAGAATAAAAACAGAAATAACTTTTTTGGATGGTTGGTGTCCTCTACCCCTTCCCCAAAAGAATCTGCCAAAGGCTGCATCTCTCTGTTCAACGCTCTAGAAAGCACCGCTATTTGTTTGTTTTAAAAGTATAGCTCTAGCACAATAGCTTCTGTTAGCTGCTTTGATTACAACTACCTTATCAGTCATTGAGAAATGGGAAGCCCAGTGGATAATTAAACTTGAATTAAGTTTACAATCTTTGCTAAACTCTTTGGACTTTGCCCTAATCCAAATTCAATCTGTCGGTCTCCCCCATAATCTCCATTTGATCTGCCGGCACCATCTCCCCAGCCCATCCGGTTTTCAAAAGAGCTCAAAGACATTCTGCATTTACGAAGTTTGGACAATGTGCTTCCTCCCTCCCAACCCCCCAATTTACCCGGATACTTGCAACCTGCCGGTCCCTCCACCGGAGGCAAAGCTAGTGGGCCGCCCGGGGAGACAAGAACCGCCAGCAACCGAACTTTTCTCTCGCCCTCCCGCTGTCGCTATCAAAACCTCAACTTTGCCTCAAACGCAAGCTTTTAGGATCCAGATTTTGAAAGCCAGAATGATTTGCCAGATATCTAAAAAAAAAAATTTCTTTTCCTCTTTCAAACGCCGAGGGACGACAGCGAGACGCGCAGAGCGCCTGACTGCACTTGAAACGAGCCATACCCCGGGCGCGCCGCCCCAGGAAGCCGCGCTCGGCGGGGGCTTCGCCGCCTGCGCTCCGCCCGGCTCCCGGGCACCCGCCCTCGCGGCAGGCAGGCCGTCCACGGGCTTGGCCGCCAGGAGCCCGGGCTGCAGCCGCGGCTGCGCCCGGGAGCCGGATGCGGCTGGGGCTGCGCTGAGTCCACTTGCTGCCCTTGCACCCCGCGCAAAGGGAGGCGCCGGGCGCTTTCCCTGGCCAGGGTTCGAGCCACCGCGCCTAACCCTAAGAAGCCGCGGAAAAGAGTAAAGGTTCCAGCACGCTAAGAGGCTATTTCCAAGAAGCCCTTCTCGCGCTCTGCCTTCCCCCGGGCCTCAGAGACCCGCGAGAACCACTTTCCTTTCGCATTCCCAAGGATCCAGGGCCCTGCTGGGCGTCCTCTGCGCGGTCTCTCCTCACCCTGCTTGCCCCGATCGAGGACGGGAAGCGAGGGGACGAGTTTTCACTCCATTCCTTACTTCCCACCTCGGCCTCACGTCGCAGCTCTGTTCCCCACCAGCGCAGCCCCCAGCCGCGTCTTCAAGCAGGCGCCCCTCCCGCACGCGTCGCGGCCGGTTTGCGCCCTACCTGTTTGACCAAGCTCCCGCAGGGCCTTCGCCAGACGCGCCGCCTCCGGGGAGGTCTCCTCTGCTGACCCCGCGGTCCCCCACTGGCTCCGCGTCCCTTCCGCGCCATTCCCGGAGGACTCAAGGCACCGCAGGGTCATGGGAGAAGGGTCACTGCGGCAAAGACAGGTGGCCGCCCGAGCTGGGGTCAGAGAAGGACTCCCGTCCTTCCTGGAAGTCAGTGGGAACCCCAAAATGAGTCCCTGCAGGGTGCCCAAAATGCTGGCAGAGGGGGAGGGGATAGGGAGCTGCCCGTTCTTTCTCCCCAGGTCCTGGCAGACGGATAGCAAAGTCCCCTCGCAGACGTGGTCACCCAGTGATCGCCTGCAAAGAGAAAGTGGGGGGGTTGGGTCAGTCCTAACTGGACCCCTTCGGCTGGGGTGGGGGTGGGGAAACAGAGACGTGGAAAATCCCAGGGACTTCTCCGCCTCTTTGCTCCTGCACCATTTAACCCCAAGCATCCAGTTACCGCCCTGGCCCAGCAATAGAGAAAGGATAAAGAGAGGGCAGGGATCTAAGACTCAAGAGTTGACCCGGGAGATTTGGGGGTCGGGGAAGGTAGACAGGATGAGGGTGAACGGGGGTGTCTTCCAGCCCAGGGCTGCTCGCTGAAATCCCAGACTGGCGGCCTAGGAAGAGCAAGTAGTCACCTGCAGGTCCAGTGGGAATAGGCGGTTGTCAAGGACAAGTAGAAAAATTTAAAAAGGAAGAACAGCAGAGAGCCCCAAATTGGCACTCCCATTTCACACTCCGCGCAGCCCGAGGGCCCCTGGGAGCAGGCACCGGCACAAGTTTGGTTCTCCGCCCTAAAGCGTCGCGGAGCTCCCAGGGCCCGAGCAGCCAACCCGGGGTGCAGAGGTGCGGGAGCTACGGCAACCCCCGCCAGAGGCCACCTCGCTCCCCTCCCCCAGCCTCCCGGTGCCCGCTCGGGACGGGGCGGGGCGGGGGGCGCCGCAGCGATCGCTCCCGGACCCGGCTGGCTGCCGCTACTCTTGCCGCCGCAGGCGCTGTCGAGGAATCGGCCGGAGCGCGCAGCCCTCGCGGGGACTCAGAGTCGAGGCGGGGGCCGAGCGGGCGGCAGAGAGTGCTGAGGGACGCACAAATAATGAACACTGAGCCCTTACCTCGGCCGCGGCCGCCGCCTCCGCACCAGGCAGCCTCCTCAGCAGACATGGGGCGGGGGGACCGGGAGGGGCCCAGGAGAGGAGGGGTGTCTGCCAGAGTTTCTCCTGTTGACGTTTAATTTGGGAACGAGATGCCAGGGGATGCGACCGGCCCTGCGTTCGACGGCAGCGGCCGGAGTTCTCTGCGCAGAGGACAGACAAAAGCCCCGGGGATCACTGCCTCAACACCCACCCCCAGGCTCCGACGCCCTCTCCGGGCTCGGACACCCCGACACACCCCACCCCGGAGCAGCTGCCGGGTTTCCCTCCGGCTGCGACCAAGGAGATGGGAAGGAGAGAGGGAGGGAGGAAGGAGCGAGGGCGGGAGGCAGGTCGGTGGGGAGGAGCGGGAGATCAGGTTATTAGGATCATTAATTTGAATGGCAGTTGGGGGGGGACTCCGGAGAGTTCCCGACGCCGAGAAGGAACCGGAGACAGCAGGCTGTAACGCCCGGCGGCGGCGCACAGCTGCAGCTCGGACCCTCTCTCCCGGCGCTCCAAACTGCGGAAGCCCAGGCCGCCCGCCGCTCGCCAGCGCACGCGGCCGCGCCCCGCCGCCCTCCCCAGCGACTCTCCTCGGGGCGGAGCCTTCGGGCTCCCCGCTCCGGTACCTGCCGCGGGCGCCCGAGCTGCGGGCGCTGGGGATCCTGAGGCTGTGGGCCCGGGGCCCCGGCGCGCAGTGTCCGCGGCCCACGCAGCGCCGGTGGCTGCGGGCTAGAGAGCTCATGCTTCCGGGGAAGCCCAAGGCCCGCGAGCCGCGGCGGCGGCGAGACTTGGCAAGAGTTAAACGTCTGTCCCCGGAGCAGTGTGTGCGCGCGACTTCTCAGCCCGACGCGCCTCCCTCGCTCCCCGCCTCCCTCCCCCGGCCGCGCTCCCTGCGCGCCCCTCCCGGCTGCTGCGGAGGCCGCTTTCCAGGAACTTTCCAGGAATCCGCCTCACGTGACCGCGGCCCCCGCTACCGCTTTAAAGAGGCTCGGGCGCTAATACGCTTGCTGCAAGGAAGATCGGCTGGGAGCGCTCGGGTGCGGGCCCCGCGGTGTGGACGCCTGGGACTCCGCCCTCCTCTGACCCCCAGCCCCGGGGTGCTCGGGGTGGTGGTGGGGGGGCAAGCGGGAGAAGCCCCCCGCACGGCTAACGCTGTTTTGGCGGCCGGAGCCTGCCCCCGCGGCTGCCAGCTGACCACCCGGGTCCAGCGAATAATGGCTATCCTTGCCCCTTGGACCCCCGAGAGGGGTAGGTGCCTCTTTTCCTTCCCTCCGCGCCGCCCGCACGCGACACTCCAGGCCGCACATTTTGTGAGGGGGTGCAGGAAAGACTGGGGGAGAGGGGAGTCCTGGGAAACCGGCCCCTCCGGCTCTAAGATGCATTGGTGGGGGAGGGACGCCCTGCTGAGTCCGGGGACCCACGCCCCGGGCCCGGAGGGAGCGGGCCCGAGGCAGTCCCCTGGGCCGGGTCCTAGAAGGCAGAGCCCGAGAGCAGCGCCTCCTTAAGCGGCGCTGGCCGCCCTTAGTCCCCTCCCCCTGGCGCTCGGGCTTGCTGTCACCCGCACCAGCCCTGACCGGCTCCTCCCTTCCTCCTCCTCCTCCTCTCCGCTCCAACGTCTCCTGTGGACACACAAGCACCGGCTGCGGAGTGGTCGCCCTTACCTGCGCGCCCGGGAGGTATCAGGTGGCGGGCCTCGGTGCCCGCAGTCCAGAGAACGCTCGTCTCTGCGGTTCCCTGCAGGGCTGGCGCCTCGGGGCCGGAATTCGGAAGGATCCGGGCACCTCTTCCCCACCCGGGAACTCTCACCTCCCACCCCGTTGGAGGCTACCTGGCCTCAGTGGAAACTCATCTCCCTGCCTGCACGCCCGCCCCTGAAATGTGACCTACTTTAAATGTGACCTACTTTTTCAAAACCATTAACACTCATGGGAAAACTGGACCCCAAATTTTGATAACAATTTTTCTTTGAAATACTATTCGATTGCATCACTGCTCGAAAGCTTGAAAGGTCAATGGCCACTTTTAGCTGAAGCCGTGGCTATGGGGAAGTTGGGCGAGGAGGGGGAGGGGTGCGACGGAGGCGCGGCTTGCAAACCTCGCCTGGTGCCCCCCCTGCCGGCTCCGGGAGGAAGCGTGGACCAGCTCTCAGCCTGGACGCGGGAGCTGGGGACGAATGTTTTTCCCAGTAATTTTCCTGCTTTTGAGTAAATAATTCTATGCACATGATAAGCTGGTGAGTCGGGAAGGGGGGCATTTCCCAGCTAAGGGCTTCGTTAACGATAGAGTCGTGTGCACGGAGTCATTTTTGTGTTTTTGGAGTCTTTGATGGGGAGGGTGGAGCTAATGGAACTCTGGTTAAAACCCTCTACAAAATAGTTGAGTAATTTTGCACAAGTCATTTACCCTCTTTGGACCTCTGGCCTTTTCTATAACAATAAGAACTAGGCTCGGGTTCTGGGTGAGGGACTGAGATAAATTAACAAATCAGGTTCCATGTGGAGTTTGTGAGTAATCTGAGGGCCCAAACCATCAAGAACAGCTATGTCACTAGGGTTCATTACCGTCTATTATTCTATGAGGCATCTCCTTATTTGGTAGAGAATCCTAGAGGAAGGGTGTACCTGTGCTCTGTAGTTTAAATTAAAAGGTATTCTTAAAATTTGTACAAAGATAAATTTAATTTCTACTTAATTGCTGGTTGAAATGACTCTTTCACCAACTCTTTCTTATGGGCTTTCCTGTTGCCTTTGCACACACTATTTCCTGTTTCTAGAATGTCCCTCCCTAGATGGGGTGCAGGGCTGGCTCTCGTCATTCAGGTCCTAGCTCAAAGTCACCTCCACAGAGAATCATTGTCCTTGAAGATTACAGTAAGCACAATGCCAGCTATAGGGGGACCAAGCTTTGTATCAAAGTAGGATTTTTGACTTTTGATTCTAAAATGTTTCTCAGCAATGCCTAGCATTTTGTTGGCCTTTTTAATCCTCAAGAAACGCATACAGGAGCCACGTAGGAAAATATTTCTGGGGTCATGTTAAGTGAAAAAAAAAAGCAGAGTATGAAATTATATCTGAACTGTGATTACATTATAAGATTATGTATGCATGTGGGCAAAAACAAGGAAATGTGAAGAAATGAAAGCAGCTGTTTTTAGTTAGGTGACAGGTTATGGTTGAATTTTTAAATTTGACTTTCCTTGAGGTGAGAGGATCACTTTAGGCCAGGAGTTTGAGACCAGTCTGGGCAACATAGGAAGACTCTGAAAAAAATTTAATTTTTTAAATTTTCTTTAATACTATTCCAGTATTTTTCCCTTTTAGTTTTAGTTAATACATGACAATTGTACATATTTATGGGATGCAGGGTGGCATTTCAATACATGTATACAGTGTAAAGTGATCAAATCAGGGTAATTAATACATTCATCGCCTCCAACACCCACAATTCAACTCTCTACTTCTATGAGCTCAAAATTGGTTCCAGTATTTTTGATAGTCATCATTTTTCCAAAGTTGCATGTGGGTCAATGTCTTCACTTACACTAAGGCAGTGGAGTATAGTTTACAGGGCTTGTAACTCCAGTCCCAAAGGACTTGCTTTCCTGAGCTCCAGACCTGCCACTCAGCATGACCTTTCAGATGTCTAAGAGGCATCTCCAATTTAATATATCCCAAACTGAGACCTGACAGCCCCTCCTCGCTTCAGACAAAAACAAAACAAAAAGCCATTTCTCCTGCACTCTTCCCTGTTTCTGAAAGTGTCCATTCCAGGCTTCATTTGCTCAGGCCAAAGCCTTAGATCCATCATTAACTGCTCTCTTTGTCACGCACCCCACATCCTACCTGTCGGCCCGTCTTTTGACTCTGATTTCAGAGTAAACCCAGAATAGAAGTGCTTGCCACATGTCCACTGCCTGCCAGTTCAAGTTACCCTAATCTCTGCTGGGATTCCTGCAGCAGCCTCTTCAATGGCCCTCCTTGCCCCTCTAAGAGTAGTAAAGAGTGATTCTGTCTAAACTCTAATAAATCATTTCATGTCCCTCCTCTGCTCCAACCCGGATGGCTGCATCACACCTGAGAAAAAGGAAAAACCCTAATAGCCACTTGCAAGGCCCTATGAAACCCGGTTCCGTTTACCTCTCTGATCTCATTCCCGCTTCTCTGTTCCTTAATCACTCTGCTCAAGTTACTGTGGACTCCTTGCTAATTCTAGAATATAGCACCCTTGCTCCTTCCTCAGGGCCTTTGCATTTGCTGTCCCCTCTATCTCTCGTGCTCTTCTTCCAGACAGCCGCACGGTTTGCTTCCTCAGTTCCTTACATCTTTATTTCCTGCCACCTTTTAGTGAGACCTTGCCTCATGACCCCATTCAGAATTGACCCTCCCCCTACACAATTCTCTTTCTTCCCTGCTCTAGTTTCTCCCTTAACTCTGATCACTGTCTAAGCTAGTTTATGTTCTATTTATTTGTCCAACTTGTGCTGTCTTTCCCCACACACACGCTCGAATGTAAGCTTCACGTATTTGTACTTGCCTTGTTCGCAGCTGTATTTTAGCTTGAAGGCTTCCCAGCGTGTAGTAGGCATTCAGCATAGTCATTGGATGAATGAATGAATAAATTTATCGGCACCTTGGCTTTCAAGTTATACACCCCAGGTATGAATTCTCACTTTGCCACTACTTGCTTCAAACATATTTGGCAAGTTATTTAGCCTCCTATGGAAGTAGTAATGGTACCTACCTTAGAGGGCTGTTGTGAGAATTAAATGAGATAATCTATGAAAAAAGCTTTGACACTTTAGCAAAATAATTAATAAAGGTTAACTGTTATTTCAGGTGTCATCCTTTTACTCTCAGTTAGTTTGGATTTTTTCTCCCTGTGGATAAGATTGTATTGCATTTGCCTATAAGAAACTTAACCATCTCCCCACTCCACTCCCGTGGCTGCCTGAGAACTTCACCTAGTCAATTCCCTGGAGGACCCCTTTAGTTTGAAAACACATAGAGTGTCAAAAGTGATTCCATTTGTTCCTAGATTTTCAGGGACATTTCTGTTCAGTGGGGCAGGTTCCTGCCTGCAGGGAACTGTCTTTCTACATGAAGCAGGCAGGGAGGAGGATTTTCACTCAGCTGGAGAAGTTCTTCGATTGCTTGCATTGAGGAGTTGCTGAAAAGCTTGAAAATCTCCTCTGTGTGCCAAACCAGAACTGGACGTTTTCGGTTTTGCAAGGCGGATGTTCTAATACCAGAATTGACAAGTACTCCACACTGAGCTTCTGCCAATTTGCCAGGAGGGTTTTTTAGTTTTTGTTTGAGGGATGAAGGAGCAATAGAATGGTCTTTGTTGATTGTGTCTGACATGCCTGTGGGCAGAAGGTACACTTTAAAGTGTCCACCATCCCTTTTGGAGTTTGTCATCTCCCTGCCACCACACACACACAGACACACACACACACACACAGTCCTCGCCACTCTCTGTGGTTCCAGGACCCACACTTCTGGAGAGCATGTGACCCAGGCGAGCCAGTGGGAGTGCCTTGTGCCCATGGACACGGGGGTTTGTCCAGTATCACAGCCCCAGCAGGGCCAACCAGATTATTTTTTTCAGGATTTTATGTAAACACTGCAAGAGAAGCAGTCTCTCCCCTTCTGACATGATGAGCAGTAATGACCATGTGAGTCAACTTTTCCGCCACATGGAGGGAGCCTGTCAAAGAACAAAGGCTGCAGAGAAAGCCGAGCTGAGGTTTGAGCCAGAGGGAGACATTCCTGAGCATTTGACTCGAACATGCTGGAAGCTGCATGACCCGTGGGCTTCTCAGGCACAGGAGCCAATGAGTTTATTTTTTCCTGACCTGTTTTGATTTGGGTTTCTGTAACTTGTAGTCAAAGGCATTCTCATTGGGTGTAGTGGCTTGAGTATGGAGGCATTTGGGGAGGGGACAGAATGTGAATTGAGAAGAGGAAGAAGAGGATGGATTCCACTTTAATGAGCATCCCCTACTTTTTATCTGGTGCTTCTCAGCACAAATTCATTTCTACAATGTCCTGCTTGCTGCATCCCCATGATGGGGAACACTGACTGGTGGACACAGGAAGAGGGAGAGGAGCAGATGCTACTGGCTTAGTGCTCTGAGTCAGGGGTGGGGACTGGCAGAAGTGAGGCAGATGGTTTCCCCTAGACTTCCAGGGCTGGGGAACATGATTAATGGCCACACCCTCTGTCTTCCCACCCACAGAATGGAGGGGCATCATATTCTAGGACAGTGGTTGTCAATGCTATTTAGGTCAGAGACCTCTTAGAAATTCTGGTAAAATCTACAGACCAGAAGTTATAAACAACCTGCCTATGGGGAAAGGATTTGACTCCTCCAGAGTGTTATGGTTGGTGTGCCAGGATTCTAAAAAAAAATGTTAACCGAATTGAAGACCTAGAGATTTCACCCCCAACAAGATCCAGATTTCTGCTTTCTCTTAACCAACCTTAAGATCTGGACTGGGCACGGTAGCTCATGCCTGTAAGCCCAGCGCTTTGGGAGGCTGAGGTGGGAGGACCACTTGAGCCCAGGAGTTTGAGACCAGCCTGAGCAACATAGCAAGACCCCATTTCTATGAAGTTAAAAAATTAGCTGGCATTGTGGCATGTGCCTATAGTCCCAGCATTTTGGGTGGCACAGGCAGGAGGATCCCTTGAGGCCAAGAGTTCAAGACCAGCCTGAGCAACACAGCAAGACCCCATTTCTACAAAAAATAGAAAAATTAGCCAGGCATGGTGGCATGCCATATTGCCTGTAGTCCATATAACCTGTAGTAGCCTGTAGTCTCAGGTACTCAGGAGGCTGAGGCAGGAGGATGGCTTAAGCCCAGGAGTTTGAGACTGCAGTGAGCTATGATGATGCCACTGCACTCCAGCCTGGGCAACAGAGTGAGACTCTGTCTAAAAAAGAGAGAAAGAAAGAAAGAGAGAGAGAGGGAGGGAGGGAAGGAAGGAAGGAAGGAAGGGAAGGGAGGGAGGGAGGGAAGGAAGGGAAGGAAGGAAAGAAAGAAAGGAAGGAAGGAAGGAAGGAAGGAAAGAAAGAAAGAAAGAAAGAAAGAAAGAGTCTGTCTCACTGCCTTGATCCATTTCTCATGGCATTGCTCCCTCACTTCATTCACGTCCGTGCTCAGAGAGGGTTTTCCTTCCCACTACCAGTGACCATTTCTTTCTCCTGCTTTAATTTTCATCCTAACACTTTACCACTACCTGACATTATAATGGTTATTTATTTGCTATTTGTTTATTGTCTTTTTCCCACTGGGACATAGCAGGGACTTTGTTATATTCACTACTATCTCCCCAGTGCCTAAAACCAGCTCCTGGCCCTGGTAGGCACCCAATATAAAGTTACTGAATGAATGAATGAATCGAATGCGTCTATAAATGAGGAAACAGAAACACTTTACCACCTTTTTTCTGGCCTCGATCCACTTAGCTTTTTTGTCTTCCTCTGCTTACATGTACTTCTCAGCTTACTCTTTGGCTTACCCTTCAGACTGTGGTCTGCCACCAAGAGCAGCTTGGTTTTCTAGAAGTTTCTCCTAAATCCCCCTGAGCCTGACTCCACCACAATAGTACCCAATAGGTAAGATAGCACATGAGAGATTCACTCATTCAACAAACATTCATGAGTACGTAAAATGTTCAGGCCTGTACAACCCAGGAGGGGGACTCAGGCTTCCTTTAAGGAGGTCTCAGTCTAGTGAGAGAGAAACCATCAACAGATCATCTTAACAAAAGGTGAAAAGTTGTGGGGGAATGCACAGATTGGTTTTGCAAACAGCCAGGAAGCACCACTTCAACCACCTCAGGAAGTCTGTAAAGGCTTCGCAGAAGAGGGGACCTTGAGGGAGCCCCTTAACTTGCCTGGATTTCTGTTTTCTCATCAGCGTGGTGAAAAATTTGGACTGGATGAGCTATTAAGTTCCCCTTTCATTTGAGTCACCTCCAACTTCTGTTCCACGACCTCCAAAGAGCAGTTGGTGATGTTATTAGACCTGAGCCTGGGCAGCTTGTAGGTGTGTTTGACTTTCCATAGTTGTTCACAAAGGTCAAGGCTGGTGTGATGATGTGGTAAGCAGAACAGGCAGAAGAAATACCTGTTAGTAAACAACAAACACCACTCCTGGCTTAGTCATAGAATTCTCAGAAGCAACAGCACCCAGTGAACCAACCTGGAGATTGGCAATCATGGGAGAAGTTAACTTTAGCCAAAGCATGTGGCAGAGCCACAAAAGGGAGGCTCTGCAAACAGCAGCTACCTCCTCAAACCGTAGGACAACCTCTGTATACATCCCACATGGAAAGGCCAGCTGACCACACTTACAGGCCTTTTCTGCTATCCTAGCACATTAAAATTATAATTATAATGATCACCATAAAGGAAAACAATATAACATTGGTTTGCCTTTATCTGATGGTTTTAATCTCTCTTCACCAATATATTATAGCATATACCTGATTTTACTCTTAAAGTGACTCTTTGATGATGGTAGAAAAAATGCCTACTTCACTTGTAAGTAAATTAAACCAAAGTACATTAAGTAGGTTATTCTGTACGTGTAAACAAATTGTCCTTAGGAAAACAGTATAGCGTTTAATATAAACAAAGGTAACATTTTAAGTGAAAAAATATCTTGGAGGGTAAGTTGCTTTTAAAATAGGTCATTCAAATCACTGAGTGTGCTCTTCCAACAAATGTTCCTGTAATATTCTCTAAGGTTATTTACAATATTTGAACACAGGCCAGGGATAAAGAATTAAGGAACAAGGTTGGGTTCTTTCTGTTTTGTTTTTAAAAACTCCCAATCAAGAAATTGTTGTATTTCAATACATGCCAACAATTCTAAAATAACACTCAAGTCAAGTTTTGTTTCTTATAAAATACAAAAAAAGAAGAAATTCTATTCAGAAATAACTCTGCGAACATCATGCTGGTAAGCCTTGCCATTTTCTCTTTGGTTTTTTCAATGCTTGCTTGGAAGGAGACTTTTTATTGTGAATGTCCCTGAACCAGTTACCGTTTTTTAAAATTTTTCTCCCATTTAAAAAACTCATGCTAATGAAAAGAGACAAATTTGTCTGACAAAGCCATCAGGCAAATACTTGTCTTTCTTAACATAATATTTTTAGCCCAAGGTCTACCATGTCTTCTTCTGCTCTGACACAACCACCAAGTTCCCCTGCCACACATTCATTGTCAACCAGATTAATTGTATTGTGATCTGTTGATTCCAGGCATTGAACAGACAAAAATAACAATGGTATAGATTATGTGAATAAATAAATAGATGATCACTGTAGCAACTGGAAAATCAGAAGATAGCTATAAGCCAAGTGCTGTGGCTCACACTTATAATCCCAGCACTTTGGGGCTGAGACAGGAGGATTGCTTGAGGCTGGGAGTTCAAGACCAGCCTGGGCAACATAGTGAGACCCTGTCTGTACAAAAAAAATTAAAAATTAGCTAGGCATGATGGTTTGTGCCTGTAGTCCTAGCTACTCAAGAAGCTGAGGTGAGAGGATTGCTTGAACCCAGAAGTTCAAAGTTTACAATGAGTTGTGATGGAGTACACTGCACTCCAACCTGGGTGACCGAATGAGATTTTATCTCAAAAAAAAAAAGGGTAGTTGTATGCCAACATCTCACACAAAGACCACCACAAAACAATAAAACACAAACTACCAAAGCGTACTCAATAATAAATGGATAGCTTGTATAGCCCTGTATCTATTAAAGAAATAAACTCCAGGTTCAGAAGCCTTCATTGGTGAATTCTACCAAACACTTAATGGAGAATTAATGCCCATCCTACATAAACTTTTCCAAAAATAAATAGATATGGGGACATTTAACAACTCATGTTAGGAGGCAAACATTATCTAGATACCAAAGACCAACAAGACAGAAATCTACAGACCAATATCTCTCATGAACATAGTCATAAAATATTAGCAAACTAAATACCAAAATATATAAAAGGGTAATATATCATGACTCACTTTGGTGTATTCCAAGAAGGCAAGGTTGGTTGCCTTCCTGATCACTTGGTTGGTTGTCTTCAAAATCAACCACTAAAACTCATGATCTCAACTGATTAAATAGTATAATCATATAATTTTCTTGACATATGCAAAAAAGTATTTGTAAAATTCAGTATCCATCCATCATAAAAAATTTCAGCAAACTAAGAATAGAAAGAAACTTCTTCAATCTGATAAATCTTATTTATTAAAAACCTACAGCTAGCATCATTCTTAATGGAAAAAGACTCAATGTTTTCTCTCTAAGATTGGGAACAAAGCAAGAATGTTAACTTTTTCCATGATTATATTGGAGCTTCTAGCCAGTGCAATAAGACAAGAAAAAAATTTTAAGCATACAGATTGTAAAGAAGAAGTAAATTGCCTTTACTCGCAGCTAGCATAATTATTTACATATAAAACTCTAAGAAATAAAAAATAAAAATAGCTACTACAACAAATATGCAAATTTAGCTAGGTTTCAAGATACAAGGTCAATATAAAAATAAATTATTTTTCTGTTTACTAGCAAGAAACAATTGGAAATTATTTCCAAATACCATTTATGGTAGATTTTAAAACATGAAATACTTAGAGATAAATTTAATCAAATATGTGTAAGACTTCTATATTGAAAATTTTTTTAAATACTGAGAGAAAGTAAGGAAGAATTAAACAAATGAAGAAATAGATCATATTTATGTATTTATGGATGGGAAGAATCAGTATTGTTAAGATGTCAGTTCTCCTCAAATTGATCTATAGATTCAACATAATCTAAACAAAACCTCAACAGCCATTTTTTTTGGTAAAAATTGACAAACTGATTCTAAAATTTATATGAAAATGCAAAAGATCTAGAGATGATTTTGAAAAAGGATAACAAAGTTGGAGGATTCATGCTATTTGAGTTCAAGATTTATTCTAAAGCTACAGTAATCAAGACAGTGCAATACTAATATAAGAATAGACATATAGATCAAAGGAACAGAGTCCAGAAATAGATCCACCAATATATAGTCAACTGATTTTCAACAAAAGTGCCAAAGTAATTCAATGGATAAAAAATAGTTTTTCAACAAATGATGCTATAACAATTGGGGATCCATACACCCAAAATAAATAAATAAATAAGTAAACTTTGACCCTTACTTCTTACCATATATAAAAATTAACTTGAAATAGATTATAGACCTAAATGTAAGAGACAAAACTATAAAGCTTCTGAGAAAACATAGGAGAAATTTGTGTTACCCTGAGTTAGCCTAAGCTTCCTCATATAGGACACGAACATCACGAGCCATAAAAGAAAAAATTGGTAACATTGGACTTCATCAAAATTAAAATTTTCTGCTCTTCAATAGGTAATGTCATATGTCAATAAAAGTGATATAATAAAAAAGATAATGTTAGGAAAAAATGTTTTAAGAGGCACAGACTTGGGAAAAATATTACAAAATTCTCTATCTGATAAAGAACTTGTATCCAGAATATATAATGAACATTTATGGCTTAGCAATAAAAATATTTTTTAAAAATTTAACTGTAAATGGTCAAAATATTTGAACAGGCACTTTCACCAAAGAATATACCTTAATGGTAAATTAGTTCATTAAAAGTTACTAATTTGAATTTAGGGGGATGTTAATTAAAACATGATAAAGTACCATTGCATACCCACTAGAATATGTAAGATTTGTGACATTACCAAACATTGGCAAGTATGTGGAGCAGCTGAAACTGTCTCACCTTGCCGGTGAAAACACAAAATGATAAAACCACTTGAAAACAATTTGTCTGCTTCTTCCAAAGTTAAACATACACTTACTATTATATATGATCTAGCAATACCACTCCCAGGGAT
Source organism: Lepilemur septentrionalis (assembly GCA_963573855.1). Taxonomy (NCBI): domain Eukaryota; kingdom Metazoa; phylum Chordata; class Mammalia; order Primates; family Lepilemuridae; genus Lepilemur; species Lepilemur septentrionalis. Next base: position 736 of record CAUYMX010065244.1, on the reverse strand, counting down.
TTACTCAAGAGAAATGAATTCATATGTCCACATGAAGATGTGTATGCGAATGTTCATAACAACTTTATTCATAATAGCTAAAGACTGGAAACAGCCCAAATGTCCATCAACAGGTGAATGGATAAACAAATTCCACTACATCCAGACCATGGAAAATAGTCAGCAGTAAAAAAGGAACAAACTACTGACACATGCAACATAAATTATTCTCAAAAGCAACGTGCTAAGTATTAGAAGCCAGATTCAAGGCCTCATATTGTTATATGACTCCATTAATATGACATTCTGGAAAACAGATCAGATGTTGCCAGGAAATGGAGGTGAGTGAGGAGAGTAACTGCGAATGAGCACAGGGGGGACCTTTTGGAGTCAACAGGAATGTTCTAGATCTTGATTAAGACAATGGTTAGACCAGGTGTGGTGGCTCACACCTGTAATCCTAGCACTCTGGGAGGCCAAGGCGGGTGGATTGCTCAAGGTTAGGAGTTTGAAACCAGCCTGAGCAAGAGTGAGACTCCATCTCTACTAAAAATAGAAAGCAATTATCTGGCCAACTAAAAATATATGTAAAAAATTAGCCAGGCATGGTGGCGCATGCCTGTAGTCCCAGCTACTCGGGAGGCTGAGGCAGAAGGATTGCTTGAGCCCAGGAATTTGAGGTTGCTGTGAGCTAGGCTGACGCCACGGCACTCTAGCCCGGGCAGCAGAGCGAGACTCTGTCTCAAAAAAATAAAAG
>CAUYMX010065243.1:0-32807 GCA_963573855.1 Lepilemur septentrionalis | reverse complement strand
GGTGATCTAGCACCTCTTGTGTTATGTTGGATAGAGCTGGAGCACATTCTACTAAGCAAAGTATCACAAGAATGGAAAAACAAGCACCATATGTACTCACCTATATACTCACCATAAAATTGGTATTAACTGATCAACACTTATGTGCACATTCATTGGGTATCGGGCAGGTGTAGGAGGAAGGAGGGGATGGGCATATTCACATCTAAGGGATGCAGTGCACACCATCTGAGGGATGGACATGCTTGATGCTCTGACTTGGGTGGGGCAAAGGCAATATATGTAACCTAAACATTGGTACCCCCATAATATGCTGAAATAAAAAAATAAACAAACCTATGAGTTCAGAATGAAAACGCTTTTCAAAAATAAACCTTCAGATTTCTGCTCTAGGAAGTGATAGGCAGCATACAGATGTATAGATAAGAGAGGGTGCCTAGCGATCTTGCTTTTTTATTCTGTGTTATTTTACTTCCCCAACTCCCCATCCTGACATAATTCCCACTTGTTGAGGTCCTTGAGACTGCTATTGTAGGATAAGAATTAGGCTCCAACTGATCTGCTATTTCAGTGGTACTCATCTATGTGCTTCAAGATTGAAAAGTTGTATTGCCTTTGTCTCCTCACATTCTCTATCCTTGAATGCTGTATTTCTTACATATATATATATATATATGTATGTATGTATTTTATTTAGTTGTAGTGAAGCTTTAGGACAAATAAATTAGATGTGTATATTGTATCTGAAATCATAATATGGATCTGGTAAGTTTCTAACTACTACTTTGTAGAACTCTAAGGAATACATTTAAACTATAGTAAGTCCAGTGCCCGATATCTAGTAAGTGCTGAATATATTTGATATTTACCATAATTCCACTAGACTCATGCTTCAGTGAAAGAAGAAACTGTATTAATCTCTTTTTTCTAACCTCTTATCACAACCTGGAACTTAGGAAAAGATCACAGACTCTATTTACTTAGCTACGTGTTAGGTGAATGAATGAATGAGTATAAAAGTAGAAACAACTAAACATGAATGATCCAAGAGACATCCTGATATTGAGTTTTGTGCCTTAACTGCAACAATCTTTTATCATTCCTTCTGAACCTTCAATTTAAACTGGCCCTGGTAATGGAATAATGCCCACAAAGGCAGACCATGACTTTGAAAAGGTAAACAAATAACAGCCAGTGTCTTTATCCATGCCTTTTAAAGCCCATAGCTCTTCTCTTATGTTTCATCTGGACCTCCTCTCTCTGTTAACAACAATGAGTCAGAGACTTCTCTCCCACTCCCTGCTGTTTCTTAAGGAGAAAAGAAGCAAGAATGATAGCAACCATCCTCAACGAAGCCTTTTTTTCCCCCTTCCCTCCAAACCAGGGCAGTTTAAGAGAGATGATAAACTATATCACATAGACAAAAACTGCATTCAGATAAACTTATGGGAACCAAAACAAACAGAAAATGCTGAAATTGCAATATAGATAGAAATTGCTCAAAGTGAAGGCACACGTTATTTGGAGACCTCCAATACACATTGTAACAAGATATCTGTTTTAGACAGAGACACCAGCAAATATTTTTGGAGACAATAGCAGTTTCCTCCTTGATATTGAACTCAAATGATTAGAGATGTACACCTATGATTTTCTAAAATACTCTATTGTCTTTCAATTACCAAAACATTTCTTATGTTTTCACATATTTTTAGCTAAGCCAATAGAGGTTGAAAATATATTTCAGTCACGTGAACTATATCCTGTGCATCTACATAGCAGTAGGCAGTGACTTTCTGTAGCAGCTAGGAACACTGGAGAGCACCATGATCAGATCTTGTGACTTTTATTACAGCTCCCACTTTGCTATCAATCGACTGAACTGGAGCAGGTCATATACGTTTTCATTCCTTCCTTTCTTTTATATGTTCATAATATTGCCAATTTATCTCATAAATTTGTTTCATCCAGTAAGATAATATACATGCAAATACAATGATGATTACAAAATATCACTAAATATTAAACCTCAGTGAGTTTGTTTATTGCCTATTGCCTATTCATTGTTTATTGATTTATGAAAATATTAGTATTGTGTCTTCTCCACTTCTGAGCGGAACTCAGTGCGATGTTAAAAGCATGGGCTCTAAAACAGACTGCTTACAACCAAATGTTACACATAATATTTCCTTAGGGAAGTTGGTTAACTGTTCTATGTCTCTTTCCTTTGTTTAAAAATGAAGAAGTGCCCCACAAAGTTGCTTAGTAAGTTACATATTAGGTTATTAAATATTAAATGTCCAATTTTAAACAAAAGTTTAGCTTATTATATCTCAAATAAGAAGCAGTACAATTAATCGAAGTATGCACCTAAGTTATCCACACAGTTTTACCATCTTAATGGTAGCTTGCTTATGTCAGCAGTGAAGAAGCCTGCAGAGGGAGTGGTGATAAAATACCAAAAGATGTTTTTCACAGCTCCTTGAGAATTGAATTGCTTGTAGGAAGTGATCCAAAGCCTGGAAGAAGTGACAGTTAGTTGGTGCAAGATCTGGTGAATACAATGGATGACAGGGTTCCTAAGTCCAGCTTCTGTAGTTTGAGTAGCATTGTTTTTTGTGACACATGGTTGAGGTTTATCTTGCAAGAGGATTGGCCTGTCTCTATTGATCAATTTTGGCTGCTTCATAGCAAGTATCTTCATCATTTCATTCAAATGGTTGCAGTAGACATCCACTGTAATCGATTGACCAGGTTGCATGAAGCTGTAGTGGATAATACCAGCACTGTACTACCAAACAGACACCATTAGCTTTTTCTGATGAATATTCGGTTTTGGACTGTGTTTTGGAACTTCATCTTTATCCAACCATTGTGTCAAATCCTTGAAATTGTCAAAAAAATCTACTTTTCATCACACATAACAATACAGTGTAGAAATGGTTTGCCTTTATGTCATGACAGCAAAGAAAGACAAGCTTCAAGATGATTTCTTTGCTGATGCTCATTTATTTGATGTGGTACCCACCTACACAGCATCTCTACTTTGCAGATTTTTTTCAAATGGTCCAATATTGTTGGAATACTAATGTCAAACCTTGCTGCTAATTCATGCATAAGTTCAGATGGATTCGCTTCCACTACAGCTTTCAGTTCATAATTATCCACCTTGATCTTGGGTCACCCACATGGCTCATTTTCAATATTAAAATCACCAAAACAGAACTTCTCAAAATATCCACATATTACATATCACATATCAAATACCTAGAGGCTCCATGCAACATTTTGGATACATAAAAGTTTATACTTAAACACTTGTGTATCAGACTTACCTTTTCTTATGCTATTGATAACTCTTATAAAATATAATTTTTGGTTACCAGGTGATATCTAGAAAATACTAGGCCTATATTTGCTTCCTATTTCTGCTCTTTGAATAGTATTATTCCAGAAAGTTTTTTTTTTCTTGAAGTCTTTCAGAATATGTGAAGATGCAGTTATTATTTTCAACTTAAAGAGGATGGAAAAATTAGAATGTGAATCAAGGGAACATGACAACATATATATATATATATATATATATACACACACATATATATAATAAATATGAGAAACTATGAATGACCAGTTTATTAGAAAACAAAGTTTTCGTCAGGAAAGAAATAAAAATGAATAATTTTCTACTTCTTTATTTTATTTAGATTCAATTAAAGCTGATGGACTTGAAGATATTAGTTGGTCAAACTAATTTTTACTTAAAATATCAATATTGGTCACACAATTAAGACCTAGAAAAAATAATTCTTCACTTTGTATGGAACCAGAAAAGACCTCGTACAGCCAAAGCAATCAGGCAAAAAGAACAAACTGGGAGGCATCAGTCTTCCAGACTTCAAGCTGTACTATACAGCAATTATAGTCAAATCAGCCTTTTATTGATGTCAGTATTTTATCTATATTTTTCAGATGAGAAAAAGGAGGATCAGAGAATGGAGTTAGATTTTGAAAGCTAGCATCTTAAAATGGACCTTAAATTTTCAGGTCATCCTGATGCTTCTGTTTTTCTACCTTAACTTAGTCCCATTTTTTTTTTTTTTTTTAGATCTTAGGTAACACATTCCCCGGCTTAATCCATGCCACCAGGTGGACAGCCTCATGACTCCCCATGCCTCGGTAGGCTGTGGTAACAACATTTTCTCCTCTGCCTCGATAGCCTTTCTTTAATTTTTATAGTTATTAAGTTTTCCTTTCATACTTATATAAATACAATGTTTTTTTGCAGCAATTTGATATTAAGGTTTTTATATTATTTCTTCCACTCTAGGTAATTTTTTTTCTAATTAACAATTCCTTGTTCAAAAATCCTTATGGAAAGCTTTTTTTTTTTTTTTTGGCATGTGAGAAAGATTCTAAAAAGTGAGATAGCTGGGTTAAAGATTTTATATGCATATGTATATTTTCAGAGATAGGGTTTCACACCATCACCTAGGTGAGAGTGCTGAGCTCCCTGCAAACTCAAACTCCTGGGCTCAAGCCATCCTCCCTGCTCAGCTACCCACGTGGCTAAGACTTAGGAAGGTATGCCACCCTGCCCAGCTTATATATGTTTTAAAATGTATTTTGTAATACCATATTATTTTCTAGCAAGGTTGTAGCAACTCGTATTCCCAGAGTAAACTACAAAAGAGCCCAATTATGCACATTAACAGAACTAGATATCTTCAATTTTTTAAATTTTAAATTTCATAGGAAAACTCTATTTTCTTTGTTTTTTGTACTTTCTTGTGACATAATTAAGTAACAGTTCTTTTCATTTGGTTAATGGCCTTTTTATTCAATTTTTGTGAATAGCCCAATTGTAATCTTTGACATTGTATTTTCTTTTTTTTCTTTTAATTGATATATTGGAACCTGTCAAATACTAAGGACATATTAAGTGTCCATTCAGCATGTATTTTATGACTATATTTTCTCAATCTATTCTTTTTCCTTTTTTGTTTTTTTTTTCTTTATCACAATGTATTTTTAACATCAGGTGTAATTTACATACAATAAAATTCATCCCCTTTAGATGTGCAGTCTAACAAACTTACACAAACTCATAATCATCATGATCAAGATATAGAATATTTCCAATCATCCCCCAAAGTTCCCGTATATCCCTATGTAGTCAATCTCTTCTCCCCAACTTAACTCCTGGCAACTGCTTTTCTTTCTTTTTTTCTTTCCTTTTTTTTTTTATTTCAGAATTGTACAGGAGTATACAAGTTTTGGTGACATAATTTGCTTTTGTACAGTTTGAGTCAAAGCTATAAGTGTGCCCTTCAGCCAGTTAGTGTGCATTGTACCTGTTAGGTATAAATTTACCTATCCCTTTCTCCCCACTGTCACCTACTAGATTTCCCTTGAGTTTTACTTTCATGTGTTCACATGTGTTGATCTATTAGTTCTAATTTGGTATTGAGTATAATATACATGGTGTTTGTTTTTCCATTCTTGTGATAATTCACTAAGAAGAATAGCCTCGAGTTCCATCTAGGTTGTTATAAAAGATACTAGATATCCATTTTTTTGAATGGCTGAGTGGTGCTCCATGTAGTGCTGCATACATATGCTACATTTTATCAATCCACTCATGTATTTGGGCATTTGAGTTGATTCCACGTCTTTGTGACTGTGAATTGTGCTGCTGTAAACATTCAAGTGCAAGTGTGTCTTTTTTTATTAAAATGTCTTTTTTTCCTTTGGGTAAATACCTACTAGTGGGATTGCTGGATCAAATGGTAGGTCTACTTTTAGTTCTTTGAGATATCTCCATACTACTTTCCAAAGAGGTTGCATTAGTTTGCAGTCTCACCTACAGTGTGTAAGTGTTCTTTTCTCTCTGCATCCTCACCAGGATCTGTTGTTTCGGGACATTTTGATAAAAGCCATTCTCACTGAAGTTAGGTGATATCTGATTGTTGTTTTGATTTGCATTTCTTGACAATTAGAGACATTTTGAGTCTTTTCATGTGTTTCTTGGCCATTAGACTATCTTCTTTTGAAAATATTATGTTCATGTCTTTTGCCCATTTTTTAATGGGGTTGTTTGATTTTTTTTTTTTTTTTGGCTGATTTTCTTGAGTTCTTTATAGATGCTGGTTATCAGCCCTTTATCAGATGTATAGCATGCAAATATTTTTCTCCCATTCTGAAGGTTGTTTATTTGGTAAGCATTTGTGAAGATGATCCCAAAAGTAATCACAACAACAACAAAAATAAATAAATGGGACCTGATCAAATTAAAAAGCTCCTATTGTTTGTCTTTTAGTTTTGTTTGGGTATATTTGCCCATGCAGGCACTGTAATTTGTGTGTAACAAATCTGTCAGTCTTTTTATGGCTTCTGGGATTCTCATCCTGCCTAAAACAATCTCTTCCACCAGAGGGCATTCAAATAGTCTATATTTTCTAATACTCTTATTATTTGATGTTTTACCCTTCAAATGTATTCACTAAATGCCTCATTCAGCAGAAAGCAACTTACAGAGACACCTGTAATCATGTAAAGTAAACCTATATTTCTGATTCAAACCCCTTTATTTGATCTTCAACACAGCTTTATTGTGAATTGTAACCTGAGATCATGCTTTTCTGCCATAATATAAGCTCCATTTCTTTTCTTCTATAAGAATGATAAACGAAAGTGTGAACCATTAATTCAATTTGAACAAATATCGAGCCATTTGTCTAGTAGCCATAGTGAAATGGCATTTAGAATAAACATAATGACAATCAACATAATGACAATAAAGCCTTCCTTCTACCTTCACTTTGCTTTTGGGAGAGTTTGCTTTAAGAATTTTCACCATACACAAGCTTCACGTGTATGTGTATTTACCACATTACTCCTGAGAAATTACCTTTATGTCCAGATGAAAATAAAAATATATTTTAATGTTCATTTTCATCCCTATCCATACATTTCAGTTGTGAGGATTTGGGTGAATTTTAGTTCTCTTCTCCCTCCCTTCCCAGCCTGGGTCACTGTCCTTGAAATTCCATCTGAACTTCCTCACACATCTTTTCTCACTGGCATCTATCCTAGACAAGGGTGCCCATTGCAACAGTGCTGGAAGGGAGGGTCTACTAAAAAGTGATTAGGTCATGAGAGCAGTGGATTAATGTGATCACCACCATGAGTTGTTGTAGGTTAGTTGTTGCAAGAGTATGCTTGTCGTAAAAGTGAACTTGGCCCCGCTCTTGCTCTTTTGCTCCCTCTCGTCTCTTACCACAGGATACTCACCTCCACATTATGATGCATCAAGAAGGCCTTCACCAGATGTGGCCCCTCCATTTTGGACTTCCTATTCTCCAGAATTATGAGCCAAATAAACTTCTACTGTTTATATATTACCCAGTTTGTGTTATTCTGGAATAGCAACACAAAACAGACTAAGAAACATATCTTCATACTTCCCTTTTGTCATGTCCCTTGATCCTGAATACCTTCTTACTGATCATTACAGATCCAGCTTTGTCCCTTTTCATCTTTTTTTGGCTAAGTTACATTAAATATCCTGAATGCTTCTCAATTGCTTTGGGGATCCACAAGAGCACAGCTATTCCATTCCTCTCTGGAAATGCAATGGCAACATTTTTATTGATCTTTGTTACTCTCTATCAACTGAAACTTCTTTTCCCACAGATAAGAACTGAGACATGAGACAGCTGTCACCAGTGACTTTATGAAAATATATCTAACTCCAAGGTTAAAGAACATAGATCAAATTAACAATGAGATATAATTTATAATACTGTTACAAATATATCAAAAATAGACATTTTAATTATGCAATGCCAGTATCTAAAAGAGATTTAATGGATAACCTCAGAAGCAAATAAGTATTTTCAATTTTACGCAATTTTTGTGTAAAAATGGAAGAATATTTTTTTTTCTTTTTTTGGCACCCGGATAAAGGGGCATGGAAGAAAGGCAATGGAACAAATTACTAAGGGAGAGAAGGTGGCTAAATCCTGAGTTCTATAAACTAATCAAGAGATTATTAAAAGGAAGGATAGGATGTCTGAGATTTTATTTTAGGATATTTATTATGCTAAGACATAAACTCCAACATCTCTCAAGGATGCAACTCCCAGCATTTCTTGAACATTTACTGTATGCCCAGCAAAATATAATTTATTTATATATAACAACTCTAGTAATCATTACATTATTTCTAAAAGGTAGGCCTTATGACCATATCATATTTATAGGGGTACAAGATGACCAGCAAATTTGAATGACTTACTGAACATCAGAGTGGAATAAATATGGAGGTAAGATTTGAAGTAAAATCATTCAACCCTGGACTCCACACCCTTTTAATAACATAGTGTTCATTAAAAGGTGATTCACACAGAAAAGCAGGAAGGTATTTTTGTGGGGACAGAAATGGGCCTGAGTATAAGACTGAGTTCTACCACTTGGTCAATTTGTGGCAGAACATGTTCAGACATTAGGTGATTTCTTCATTGTAACTTCTCTATTCCAAGACATCATCCTTTCTTGTACAAACGAAATGGCCATATGTACTTTTTTAAATTCATTTCCCCATTTCCATCCTTACATTTCTTTCTTCCCTTTAGTAATAGAATCACAAGTTTTAGCTTGGAATGTTGCCTTATAATTAATTCTAGCCAATGAAGTGTGAGCAGAATTAATGTGTATAACATTCCCCCCACCAAAAAAAAATTGCGTTTCTTCCATCTTCTTTCTTTTCCTCCTCTGTAGGATAAAATGAGGACCTGATGCTGGTGAACCAGCTTCACTGAAGAAAATGGAGATACCATGAAATAACAGAGATGATAGAGTATGGCAACACCACTGAAGCAGTAACAGAGAGGAACTGGGCTCTGTGATGATCCTGCGGAGGAGAGATGCCTAAGTACTGCGGACCACTGTCCTACCTCTCTACCTGAGAGAGAAAGAATCTTTATTCTTATATGTTCTTCTGGTTTTGATGGCCCTCTATTACTGAGATTTGTCTTAACTCTAAGGGATACATTCTCCTGAAATTCATTCACCATAGACTGGCCAGAGTTAACTTAAAATATCTTTCAGAATACGTCACTGATTTGTTTAAAATCTTCCAATTGCTTCTAATGTGTTTTATTTGAAATAAAATCCACACTTTTTATTACAGTTTACAAGGCACTTTAAAATATGAAAATACCTTCTGTCTTAGCTCTTACCTTACTTTGTCTCTCAACTCTGGCCACACTGGCCTTTTTACTATATGTTAAACAGCTTTTCCTTGACTTTGATCATTGCTCCTTAATGTCCCCTAGGACTGTGGTCCCCAACCCCTAGGCCACAGACTGCTACCAGGCCACATAGCAGGAGGTGAGCTGTGGGCAAGTGAGCAAAGCTTCATCTGTATTTACAGCCACTCCCCACTGCTCCTATCACTGCGTAAGCTCCGTCTCCTGCCAGATCAGCAGCCCCATTAGATTCTCATAGAAGAGCGAACCCTACTGTAAACTGCTCATGCGAGGGATCTAGGTTGTATGCTCCTTCTGAGAACCTAATGTCTGAGGATCCAAGGTGGAGCTGAGGTGATGATGCTAGTGATGGGAGCAGCTGCAAATACAGATTATCATTAGTAGAGAGATTTGACTGCACAATAAATGTAATGTATTTTAATCCTGAAACCATCCTCCCCCTCACTCCCCTTCCATGCAAAAATTGTCTTCCATGAAACTGGTCCCTGGTGCCAAAAAGGTTGAGGACTGCTGCCCTATGGCTAAGGATTATTAACCCAGTGTTCTTTGCAGAACCAAATCATCTTCCTCATTTAGATCTTCTAAGAAAAGTTTTCCACTGAGTTACTACCACCCATATTCATTCTTTTTTATATTGCTAAAATGCATTATATTTATAACACTTTTTAATTTCTGAAATCATCGTGTTTATTTATTTGGTTGAAAGTTGACTTCCTCCTCTAAACTTCTCCCAGAAGTTTAGCTACTTGAAGGCAGGGACCTCTGCTCTCTTGCTCAGTTCTGTATACTACTATCGAGAACAGTATCTGCCTCCTAATAAGCATTCAAGAAATATTTGTTGAAGCTCTAGAATGAAATGATTTAGTAGATGAAGAAACTGAGAACTGACTGTGAGACTATTCCATTCTTGTTCATCCTTTTCCATCTATCAACTTCCTATGACTCTTGGTAGTGGATTAGGATCATTACATACATATCTATATAATATATATATATATATGTGTATATATATATATATACACACACACACACACATGCACATAATCTAAAAACACATAGTGAGCCCAGCTGAAAAATGAGTTTCAAATCTCTATTTGAATGAATATTTTAATTTTATATTCAATAGAACATACATTTCTGAGGAAATTCAATTTTCCTGGTATAATCAGAATCATATATTCTTCTAGTTTAGGGAGCTAGAGAGTTGCTTTGTTATTTGGGATACATATAAAAGGGAAAGGTCTACATGAGCAAATGTAGGTTGTGGGAGTTTTGATAATTTAAAGATTTTTAGTTTGATATGTCAGAAAAATATTATAACTGACATCTATACTATTCAGTCTTTACTTCCAAGAATGAACTTCTTAAATGTCCAGATGGGAATAGTAGATTTAATCCTGATGCTTTGAAAGAGTGGGAACTCCTTGGTTGAAATTTATAAAAACAAACTAAAATGAGAACAAACAAAAACAAAACAATGAAACTGAAATTTTCTACAAACTCCTCAGTTTATTTGGTCACTAAAGAGTAGAAATTACATATAATTTGTCATTGTATTCCTCAGAGTAGCATAGTGTGAGGAAAATATTTATTATATTGGCAAAGGAAGAGTCAGGAGGACTACTAGGACAATTGTTTGGACAAGATAAGTTTATTACTTTTTGCTTTTATTTTCTATCTTAAGAGATGACAGAATTTTTATGCTCTCATTGAAGCTATGGAGTAGTAGTGATGACTAATGTTTCATAATTTACATAGCTAATTTCATTTACCTTTGATGTTTCCATCACATTTTCAAACATCCTAATTTTTTTCCTCTCTAATGCCACCCTTCTGTCCCTGATAGCACTTCACACGGAGTTTTGCATATAGTAAGTGCTAAAAAATTTTGTTGAATAGATTGTCATCAGGAAACATATCTTACATATAAATTATATTTTCCCAGGATCTATGTATAAAAAAGAAAACCTTCTGTTGGCAGGAGTTTAAAATCTACACCTCTCCAACTTTTCTCCAAATCAACAAAGAGGTGTATGTGTGTGTTTAATAAGTTAACTTCAAATGACTTTAATGCTGGTAAATTATATTAAAAAGAACCAGAAAAGCAACCAAGCTTGAAGCAAATATTATAAATTCATACATCCAATATTTCAAATGTTTAATTAGTTATCCCAACATGATCCCTTCCAGGTATAGTGTTGTTTAATTTCTTGGCAATATACAGCTTTCTTCTTTTTCCTTTTTGGCATTAAGATTTTTATTGAACAATTTGATTCATTTTACCACAAGAAACTAAAAAAGGGTCAAGAGATTTGAATGTCTTTTCCCAACATTTTAGCATAAAAATGACAATATTCACATTTAAATTGTCTTGGAGACAAGAAGTTTGTGCATGGAAGAGACCATAATGATGTTTCATTTTAATGTTAATGTATTTAAGAGATGACTTTAGTTGCATTACATTAGCACTATTTAGAGATAGCGAACTACAGTGCAGTTTCTTAAGCTGTGTGTCTGATGGATTCATGCACTAAATATATTCATTTGGCTAGTAATAAAAAAGAAATCTTAAAAATTTGCCAATAACTGTAGAAAAGTTATCCTGAGACACTTGACTTCTACAGGTTGGGACTGTGGAAATCATCGATAGTACTGTTTGGGAACTTAATGTGTGAATACCAGCTGCTCTCATTAAGCACAAAGAGAAAAAAAGACAGTTGCTAGCATCTGCCAGGATGGGATGTTAGAGCACTCCAAGAAGCTCAAAAAAGAAAGTGACACCAAACTCTATCAAATGTAAAATGTTATTATTTTACCCACATAAATCATAATAAACAACAATAAAAGGTAGAACTGGAAAGCATAGACAGAAAACAAACAAGAAAGGAGTAAATTAATGCCTGTGTGCGTTTCCCCCATAGATTTGTTATGGGTCAAATTGTGTCTCCCCAAAAACAAGATATGTTGAAATTATAATTCCCAGTATCTGTAAATGTAACCTTATTTGTAAACATGGTCTTCCCAGATTTAATCAAGTTAAAATGAGGTCGTTGTGTGGGCCTTAATCCAATCTGATTAGTGTCTTTATAGAATGAGGGAAATTTGAGCAGGACCTATGGGTCACACCTATAATGCTAGCACTTTAGGAGGCAGAGGTGGGAGCATTGGTTGAGGCCAGGAGTTCTAGACCAGTCTGAGCAAATTTGAGACCCCCATCTCTACAAAAAGTAGAAAAATATACTGGATGTGGTGGTGTGCACCTGTAGTCCCAGCTACTTGGGAAGCTGAGACAGGAGGTTTGCTTAAGCCCAGAAGTCTACGGCTGCAGTGAGTTATGACACCACTGCACTCTACCTAGGGTGACAGAATGAGACTGTATGTCACAGAAATAGGGAAAAGAGGAAAATTTGGACACAGACATACAGGTAGAACAGTAGTGAGAAAGAGGCAGGGATTGGAGTAATGCATCTATAAACCAAGAAATGCTAAGGATTGATGGCAATCACCAGAAGGTGAAAGAGAAAGGGCAAGATCTGCCAAAACTTTGCTTTTCATGTTGTCACCTCCAGAACTGTACGAAAAACAATTTCTGTCTTTTAAAGCCTCTCGACTTGTGGCACTTTCTTACAGCAGCTCTATGAATCTAAGACAAGATTATATTTACTTAGAATGCTATGCTAATATCCATCTATATCCACCTAAGTAATCCCCATCTCAATTATCTACAGGGAGTATTCAAAATCTCATCAATGATTTTTTGTTGTTGTTTGTTTTATTTGTCAATTAATTGTTCTAACCCTTTGTATCTAGATTTTTTTATATCATGCTGTATTATAGGCATATTCTTTACATAAAAGTACATTTGCATTAATATTTACATGTTATACTAAAATAATATAGCAATGAATAGATGTTTAGATTGCCCATAGAAACAGTGTATTGGCATTTATCAATGCTTTAATGTTTGTCAATAGTAGCTACTGGAAAAAAAGGGTGCATTCCTAACTTATGACCCCCGGTTAAATGTCTCTGGTCAAAGACTGCTGCATTCAGGATTAATGTCAGCTGGTCCTAAAACCTTAACTTTTTTCCAGTCTTCGTTTAGAGTGCTACTCTTTAAAGTTTCTATAATAAAAGGTGATTTTTCTTCTCTCCATAACTGAAGATTAACCTCTGGTCTGCAGTACTCATATACATTGTTAGAAAAGTAAAAAAATAAAAATAAATAAATAAATTTTAACTCCCATAACACTGCCTCATTATTCCTTTTTCTCCTTCTCTTTCTTCTACTTTGATATGGAACTCTACTCCCTTCCTAAAATTTTAAGTCACAAAACTTGTTTTACATGCTGCTTAATGATTTTAATAGTAGTCAGTTGAATTCCCTGTAATTACACAAGATATATTTGAATGGCATTCATTTCTTAAATCACTCACCCACAAGTATTTATTATACACCTACTCTTATGTCAAATATGATAATAATTGCTGGAGATGAAAAGATAAATGAAACAGCTTCTTTTCTCTAAGAACTCACAGTCCTCTGAAGGAAGTAGATATGAAAATAAATAAATTACAATTCAATATGGTATATAGCACTACAGGGAATAATGCTCTTTCATCATCAAGAATAAAGTGAATATTTCTGCTTGAGAAACATTTTGGAGGATATACGAATGTGGTAAATTTTAACTTCTTTTGGCAAAAGTTCTCTAGATGTTCACCAACTTGCCTGTGGTTCCCTCCTTGAATCTTCCTGCTAGGCTGCATTTCTTGGACCTTTGCCTCTATAAGGCCATGTGACTATTTCTCACCAATGGAAGCAGAAATGACATTTACCATGCCCATATATAGTCCTTAAGATTCATGAAAAGATCTTTCTTTCTTTTTTCAACATTTGATTGAATACAGAGGCTCCATGGAGGTCTCTGAGGCTTTAGAAAATCAGTGTTGAAATAAAAGATGCCTGGGTCTCTCAATTACTCTGTGGAAGACAGACTTTCAAATACCAATAGTTTGAAATACATCTTTTTTATGATGTTTAACTACTGAGATTTTGAAGCTGTTTGTTATAGCATTTAATCCAAACTTACCAAAGTACTACCTTTAGTATATACTGTTGATGTATTGAAAATTAAAAACTTAATGAGAAATTTCCTGTCAAAGAAGGGCTGGAAATAAGGAACAGCATGTATAAAAAGACTAAATCACAAAAAGTAGTGGAATATGTAGAGAACAGTGACCATTATTAGTGAAAAGTATTATTTTATCCCATAGAAATAAAGAGTGGACTCTTAGGGGAATGTCAGGAAATGGAAGAGCAAGTTGAATGACTTTTAGAGGACTTTATGAATCAAAGGAAGGAAAAGGAAACTAGGTACAGAAACCTGTTTGTTTTAAGGAAAAGAATGTAGATGACCTAATCAGGTCTAATTTCCTTCTACCTTCCTTCTTACCCTCCCTTTTCTCTTGGTGTTCATAGCAGTTTTCAATTATTTTTTGTATTTATGTGATTTCAGTAGTAATATCTCCTTTTTCACTGCTGATGAACTTATTTGAGTCTTCTCTATTCTTTGTTTGGTTAATTTAGCTAGTGATGTATTGATTTTGTTTATCTTCTTGAAGAACCAACTCTTTGTTCCATTAATGCATGTATTTTTTTTTGTTTCAATTTCATTCAATTCTGCTCTGATCTTTGATATTTCTTGCCTTCTGATAGCTTTGGGTTTGGTTTATTCTTATTTTTCTGGTTTCTTGAGGTGCGATGTCAAATTGTTAAGTTATCAAAAAGATGTAAGTGTACAGTACACTTCTACACACACAAACTAGAAAATCTAGAGGAAATGGATAAATTCTTGGAAACATACAACCTTCCAAGCTTGGATTAGAAAGAAATAGAAATCCTAAAAAGACCAATAATGAGTAAAAATATTGAATCAGTAATAAAAACATCTCACAACAACAAAAAAGCTCAGTATCAGATGGATTCAGAGCTGAATTCTACCAGACCTTCAAAGAAGAGCTGGTATCAACTCTACTGAAATGGTTCCAAAACTTTGAAAAAGAAAGAATTCTTCCTAACTCATTCTGCAAAGTCGGTATCACTTTGAGACTAAAGCCAGAAAAAAACACAACAACAACAAAAAAAACTACAGACCAATATTGCTGATGAACGTGGATGCAAAACTCCTCAACAAAATACAAGCAAACCAAACCCAAAAGCACATCAAAAAGATAATTCACCATAATCAGATGGGTTTTATTCTAGGGATACAAGAATGGTTCAATATTTACAAATCAATAAATGTGATTGATCACCTAAATAGAAATAAAAACAAAAATCACATGATCATTTCATTAGATGCAGAAAAGCATTCAACAAAGTCCAACATCCATTCATGATAAAAACCCTCAAAAACTAGATATAGGAAGAACATACCTCAAAATAATAAAAGCCTTATATGACAAAGCTATAGCTAACATCATACTGAATGTGAAAAATTTGAAAGCATTCTCCCTAAGAACTGGAACAAGACAAGGAGACCCACATTCACTACTTCTATTCAACATAGTACTAGAAGTCCTAGTCAGAGCAATCAAACAAACAGACAAAAGAAATAAAGGACATCCAAAGTGAAAAAGAGGAAGTCAAACTATCCCTGTTTGACAATGATTTAATCTTATGCATAGAAAACCCTAAAGACCCCTCCAAGAGACTCCTAGAATTGATAAATTGAATAAAGTCTCAGGTTACAAAATCAGCATACACATATCAGTAGCATTTCTGTACACTAATAACAAGCAGTCAAACTGAAAGTCAAATCAAGAATTAAATACTATTCACAGAGTCTGTAAATAAAATAAAATAAAATACTTTTGAATATACTTAGCAAAGGAGGTTGAGGATCTCTACAAGAAGAACTACAAAACACTAATGAAAGAAATCATAGATGATAGGAAAATCATCCTATGCTCATGGATTGAAAGAATAAGTATTGTTAAAATGTCCATATCCCAAAAGAACTCAACAGATTCAATTTAATTTCTATCAAAGTACCAACATCATTTTTTACAGAATTAGGAGAAAAAATTCCTAAAATTTATATGTCATCTTAAAAGAGAAAGAATAGCCAAAGCGATCCTAAGCAAAAAGATGAAATCAGGAGGCATCATATACCTGAATTTGAATTATACTACAAGGTAATAGTAACCAAATAGCATAGTACTTATATTAATATAAAAGTAGACTCATAGACCAATGAAACAGAACAGAGAACCCAAGAATAAAGTCAAATATCTACAAATAACCGATCTTCAACAAAACACACAAAAACATATACTGGAGAAAGGACGCCTATTCCATAAAGGATGCTGGGAAAATGGATAGCTTCATGTAGAAGAATAAACTGTGCCATTATTTCTCACCACACACAAAAATTAACTTAAGATGGTTTAAAGACTTTGTCAGACTGGAAACTATAAAAATTCTAGAAGAAAACCTAGGAAATACTATCCTCAATATTGGCCTAGGTAAAGAATTTATGACTAAGACCCCAAAAGCAAATATAGCAACAATAAAAATAAATAAATAGACTTAATTAAACTAAAAAGCTTCTCAACAGCAAAAGAAATAATCAACAGAGTAAATAGACAACCTACGGAATGAGAGAAAATACTCATAAACTACACATTTAACAAAAGATCAATATCCAGAATCTATAAATAACTCAAATAAATCAGCATGAAAAAGACAACCCCATTAAAACATGGGCAAAAGACATGAACAAATATTTTCAAAAGAACAGAAAACAAATTGCCAAAAAACATAAAAAGTATGCTAAACTCTACTAATCATCAGGAAAATGCAAATTAAAACCCAATGAGATACCACCTTTCCCCTGTCAGACAGCCATAAAGGGAAAATTTATATACTGTTTGTGGAAATGTAAATTAGTACAACCTCTATGGAAAACAGTATGGAGATTTCTTAAAGAACTAAAAGTAGATCTACCATTTGATCCAGCAATCTCACTACTGAGGGTCTACGGAAAGAAAAGAAGTCACTTTATAAAAAAGATAACTGTACCTATATATTTATTGTAGAACAATTCACAATTGCAAAGATATGAATCTAAACTGTTCAATCAACTGATGAGTAGATAAAGAAGGAGTGTGGGTGTGTATACATATACAAATACACACACAAACACATACACTCCACGTAATACTACTCAGCCATGAAAAGAAATTAAATTATGTCTTCTGCAGCAACTTGGCTGAACCAGGGGGCATTATCCTAAGTGAAGGAAGACAGGAACAAAAACCAAATACCATGTGTTCTCACTTATAGGTGTGAGCTAAACAATGAATATGCATGGTTATACAGAGGAGCATAACGGACACTGGAGATTCACAAATTAGGGGTTGGGAGAGGGTGCAAGATGAAAAATTACCTGTGGGGTACAATGTAGACTATTCTGGTGATGGGTACTCTAAGAGCCTAGACTTATCCATTATATAATTCATCCATGTAACAAAAAAAAATTATTTGTACTCCCTAAATATATTAAAATAAAACTTTAAAAAATTAATTAGGAAAAAAAGAAAGACTTGGTCTTTTGTGGCTGAGAAGTTGGTTGGAATATCAGTGAAGTAGATCAGAAGTGATATTACTATGACTTGTATGTAGTAAGGAATTTGGCCTTGATAAAATTAATTTTCCTGTTTTAAAATAAGTAGTAATGTAACTCACTTGGGGTTGTATGCAGCCTCCAAATTTTTTGCTTCTTGATTTTTAATTGACTTTTTGAAAGTGTCCTTTTCTAACTGAGAGAACATGTTTTTCACTATAGGCTGTAGTAAATTATTACTTCAGTGTTCTTCAAATTGTACCATACCTTTTCTTCTGAAAATAAAAGAAGTATAAACACCCAATTTTAATATGCTGATTTTCCTGGCTAAAGGTCCTACAAGCAACAGAGAAAAGTAAAAAAAATTGAGGTCCTAAGAATCAGACATCCTTTCTGGGTCTGAGAAGTTATACTTTTGCTAGAAGATCTCAGGCAGAACAAAAAAGAGTTTTTGTGGATTGAGAAACGCTTAAAAAATGCAATTTATGTGTTCTTGTTTAGTACCAAAGACCTCTAATTTTAAGATCTAAATCCTTAGTGAAAAGTGACTCTAGTTTCATTGAGATGGGATTTCTGTGGAGGAAATTGGTGAGTAGGCAGTTTAGAACAGGAAGTGTGGCCTGAAATGATTCGAAATAATAGCAAACATGTATACAAAACTTTATATGAACTTAATATGTGCTTTCCTCTGTTCAGACATGCTAAAACTATACACGATTATTTAATCCTGATAATAACCCAATGAAGACCATATAATGTTCTCATTTAATAGATGAATGACTTGCGGCACAAAAGGATTTAATAACTTACCTGACGTCACACAGCTAGTGTATTAGTCAGAGTTCTCCAGCAAAATATAACCAATAGGATATATAAACATAGAGATTTATTTAAGAAATTGGCTCTCATAATTATGGAGGCTGGCAAGTCCAAAATCTATAGAGCAGGCCAAAAAACCGGAGACCAGGGAAAACTTGATGTTTCAGCTTGAGTTTTAAGGTAGTCTTGGTAGAATTTACTCCTCTTAGGGATACCTCAGTCTTTTTCTCCTAAAGCTTTCAACTGATTGAGTGAAGCTCACCTACATTACAGAGGAAAATCTTCTTTACTTAAAGTCTACAGATCTAAATGTTAAAAATACTTTACAATGACATTTACACTGGTATTTGACTAAATATCTTGCTACTGTGCTAAACCAAGTTAACATATAAAATTAACCATCACAGCTAGTAAACAGTAGAGTCAAAATATAAACACAAATGGTGTTCATTTAAATTTTAAAAGTCTCCATTTAAGAAGACTAGTGAGGAAGTTGTGACAAATGGAACTATTTAGCCCAAAGAAAATTTTGTGACATGATCACAGGTTAGGTTTTATTTTCTTTGCATAATCCATTTTTCTAGAAATCTCTAATTTTTATCTTCTCCTCTTCAGTTGGTCCTACCAAAGTGTTGATAATAGATGAAGGTCCATCATTTCAAAATTATTAAAAATGATACATGTCATTATACTTTTGTCCAAACCCTTACGAAATGCAATAGCAAGAGCGAACCCTAATGTAAACTTATGGACTCTGAATGATAATAATGTGTCAAAGTACATTTATTAATTGTAATAAATGTACCACTCTGATTGGTGGTATTGATAATGGCAGAGGGTATGCATTATGTTTGGGAGAGGGAATATATGTGATATCAATGTACCTTTTACTCAAGTTTGCTTTGAACCTATAACTGTTCTAAAATATAAAATCTTAAAAAAATTTTTTTAAGTTTTTATTTTTTTTCCCCATCATGGGATGCCATAATAGAATAAGAACGCTCACTTAGATTTGTAATCAACTCTTGATTTATACTCTGGGTTTTCCCAGTGCTAGTTAAATATATGCCTGATACTGGTCAAGATAGCATTTCTTAGTCTCAGATATTTTAAATACGTAGAATAGTGTAATCATAACCACCCTGAAATAACTTTTAAATTTAAGTGAAAAGTCAAGTAATGTGCCCAATTCAGTATGTGTCTTACAAATAGACATGCAATAAATGCTAGTTTTCTTTACCTTGCAGCATACACAGTTGCAAAAATTATTTTAAAACTCAAGGTAACAATTTCCGTTGGTAGAATTTTTAATGACAGTGACCAGAGTAAATACTTCAGAGAAAGGAAACTCTGCTTTTTCGGTCCTTTTTTAGAACATCCACTTATCTATTTATGTGCTTATCCATCTTTATTTTATTATCTATTTACAAAGAGATAAATAAAACTATATTCATATAGTACTGATTTTGTATGTGAGCTCTATGCTAGAAAACATATATATAATAAATATAATTTTATTTGACAATTCAGTAAATACTTAGTGAGCACTTACTTTGTGCTCACAATACATATTTTCAATGTCCTTTTGCACTAGATACTTTTTTTTATCTTCACTTTATAAAAAAATTAAATATTTTATACATATCAGATGTATAGGAGATGGTAAAGGTGATTAGAACTGATGAGTCACTGATCCCAATGCCCTCGCATTTTCCATTGTGAAGTTTCCAGTGTAAGTAAACTAGCCTATGTAAATCCAGTCCTAGAGAAATGACTACAGGACTGAGATTGTCAGGGATGTTTGTTGGTCCAGTCAGTTCTCATTCAGATTGTTTTTTATTTTCGGTCTTATTGATTTGCTTGCTTCACTGTAAGCGTTAACATTATAATACTGTTTAAATTACTGGGTAGCAATATCAGTTAAAATTGTATTCTGAACACAAATTCATCTCATTTTGAGCAGCGGCACTGCTGTGATAAGAATAAAGATAATTGTTGTTACCTGATGCACTGGCCTGAAGATTAATTAAATATCTCTCCCTATTGCCCAGGCTATTAATATTTAAGAACTCATATGTGAACAGATGGATCAGATTTGGTAAATCTGATCTTTAAAAAAATATACCCTGACAGAATTTATACAACACTGCCATATTCCCCTTCAGCCGGGCTTGTTTTAGCTAATCCAGCTTTCCAAAACTTTAAAAGCGTTACTCAGAACTTGAAGCACATAGAATATTTTTTTATAGTACAAATGGCATGTGAGCCAGTGATCACATGGACTGTATACATGTTGCAGAATGTCACATCATGCTTTAAACACAGGCAGGAGCTCAATTAAAGACTTCATGCTCTCAGTTCTGAAGTTTGAGTAAAATACCAATAATAATAATAGTTTCAATAGAATGACATTTCCACTGCTATATGCATTGTGTGTGGGGATACAAAGTGTTTCTAGTCATTGACACTTCAACTTTACTGGTAACTAAATATTTCTACTAAATAGGTATGTACAACAAATAACACAGGCATCAAAGAGGAATCTTGAATCTGTTATACGGACCCTCTTAAATTGTCCCCTCAGAGGTCTCTAAAAATTATTAATGTTTATTGAGTATAGGTACAAGATGTCATGTATAATACTATGCAAGATGATTTAAATATATTATCCCACTTAATTTCTAAGAAAATATTGAAATGTTGGCATTTCTACCTCCACGGTACAGATTATGATACTGAAGCTTAGAAAGATTAAGTAATTCATTATTATCAAATAGTGCATGGTAAAGCCAGGATTTGAGCTCATTTTGTCTAATTCAAAGTCCACTCTTATCCACCGAGCCATACAGTCTCTCTTTATATGAGCTGGGAAAAATTAAGGATAGAAAATGTATAAGAACTAATGTTTGTAGCATCTGATGGTGTCTTCTAGGAACTCTGTAGGTGCTTTATGGATAGGCTGTGCTATTTAATACATATGACAACCCTGTTACAACCCTATGAAGTAGGTAATGTTATCTCCATTCTGACGTCGAAAAAACTTCAGTTTCGAAGAGGCTAAGTGATGTTCTCAGGCAATGCAGTTAATAAATGATAAAGCCAACATCCAAAACCAAGTCAGTTATCCTCTTAACACTGCAGTCTCAAAATGGTCTAATCGGTCGTCCAAAACTCGTCTAAAACAGAGGAGCTGCTTTTGACTTCTCCCCCATCCTACCACCACAACCAAACTCTAAATTCTGTCAATTTAAACTCCTAAATAATTACAGACTCTACTTTCCCTTTCCCAATATTCAACCATTGTTTTGTTTCAGGCCTTTCTTATCTCTGAATAGAAAAACTCCCACCTGTCAAGAGTATGACTGATATTTGTTGAACTTCTTATAAATATGAGAGATTACAGAAATTTATCTCCTCTTAGGTGCAAGCCAGGGAAGAGGGGGTGGGAGTGCTGCCCTCCTGTTCTTGCTGGCAAAGGCATGTGACTTCTTTCCACAGAGAGATTGCAGGGCTGGAATTATTGCTGGAGAAAGCCGGGATAGAAGTCAGGGGAATGCCATGCCTCCCATTTAGGCTGGAGGAGGTTTATTTCTTATTTGAGATATAGAGGTCAGAGCCAGAGGGAGCTGCTGGAAACACATATGTCCAAACCTTTTCAGGGGAAGCTGGAAGCTGGGCTGATCCTGGGGGGTACAGCTGTCGAATGCACTCTGATGCAGTTCAAAACCCCCTTTGTTCTTTGTGCGTGAGGGAAATCCTCTTATGCTCAGTCCCTGTCATTGCTGTGGCACAGTGATTCAGGAGCCAAATCTTCTGGCAGGGACTATGAAGTTGGGCACTATATGAGTGGTACAAGCCCCTCATCCCTCAAAAAGAAGCTGAGAGTTGGAGTTTTGTTCCTGAGTGTAAGGTGCTGTGCTCTGGGTGGGGTTAGTGCAAGAGTGCATCTCCTCTTTTCCTACCCATTTTGATGTGGATATTTGCTCTGTTGTCCAGTGTGTTTGAATTTTTCAAGTTGATTCTGAATTTCTCTGGACAGAATTTATCTATGTGTAGGTATTTACTTGATGTGTATGTGGGAGGACAGATAGTCGGGAGCCTGCTATTCCACGATGTTGCTGATATCACTCCACTTTTGCATTTTTATGCGTCTGTTAATTCAACAACATTTCCTGGGTGCATATTGCAGTGAAGTACTGAATATTAAAATTTAAATATTGTGTCTAAAATTTCAAAATTCTTACCCTGTAGTGAAATAGGTTCATACCATCGTACCTTAAGAGAAGAAAGAAAGGAGAGAGAGAGAGAGAGAGAGAGAGAGAGAGAGAGAGAGAGAGAGAGAGAGAAAGAAAGAGACAAAAAGAGAAAATAAGTCTATACATCTCAGAAGAAAGTTCCACATTGTTATTGCTCTCTTGAAAAAAAATAAGCACTTCTGGATGGAGAGTCAGGTAAGGGGTCATGGAGCATGTATTTAATATTTTTACTGTGCCTTAAAGAATTTTTAGGATTTGAATATACAGAATCTGAACAATTAGAATGACTCTGTAAATTAAAAATAAAAACCTAAGCTCTCCCTGACTGAATGGACCACTTCTTGGCCAACGAGACCCCAGAGAAAACTTAAAAACTGAGTTCCTGGCCACGACCAGATGGAAGGTTAGACATGCCTCATTATAGCCCTTCCTTTTGGAGTTTAGTGATGACACTGACCAGCATTAATGTTAAAATAGAGACAGTAAGACTGAAAAAAACTCTTTGTGACAGCAAGACACCAGATTAAAGACCTAAGGTCATGCAAGGCAAGGGTTAAGTCACACCTGCATGTCATCCGTGTTGCTAAACAGGTATTTGTGGCTTTCTAACCTGACTATAGCATGGAATCACATGAAAGATAATAGAATCCCTTTATCTTAACTTAAACATTCCTTTCTGCTGACTCCAAGTTTTTAGACAAAGCTTAACTCTTGCAACCAATTGCCGACTAGAGAATTCCTAAACCCAACTATGACTTGTAAGTTCTCAGTTTCGAGATGTCTTGCCTTTTCTGGCCAAACCAATGTATACCTCCCATGTATTGATTTATGACTTAACCTGCAATTCCTGTCTCCCTAAAATGTATAAAATCAAACTATAACTCAAATGCCTTGGGCACAATTTCTCGTGACCTAATGATACTGTGTTTCCCCTGGCTGCAGTCATTAATATTAGCTCAGTATAAACCTTTTAAAAATATTATACAGGGTTTCATTTTTCCATTAACAACTCTGTCCTCTTAAGAACTCTTTTATAAAGCACAAACACAATTAATTTTATTTACCACAGAACAGAAGCTCAGAGACTATATTAATACATCAATTACTATATTGTTATCAGTTATTTATTAATAGCATTTAATCAATAATTTAACAATTATTGAAATGTATAGCTTTTCTTTTAGTTGTTCTACTACATGAAGGCAAAGACTCTATCATTGTAACAGACTACAGAAGGAAAACCAAAAATATTTGTTTGATGTGTAGATGAGTAAATGGGCAGACAAAATCTTCCACTCTCTTCTCTCTTGAGTTTTGTTAATTTAGCATATAAAGTTAATTTAGCATATAAAAGGTCTTAGGAATTTGGAAAGGAAGGTGTTCACTGGGATTTGAAAGTCTTCAGGAGAAATTCCAATTAATAAAACTATTTTAGAGTTTTGAGTACCTTTGTAAGGAGGGTGCATTTTTTTTTGTTTTCATAACAATGAAGCATATTCATGGAAATTGATTTTATTCCTTGAACATAAGCCAAAAAAAAAAAAAATCGTCACCAAGAGGTTAAGAACTCCACAGAAAATTGTAGTTAGATAAAATAAATAGCAATAATTACTGGCGCATCTGTCCTTCTAAATGAACTCCCCCTTTCATGCCATGTCAGGTAAATTGTCTCTGGAGTATCAAATGGCAGCAAAGAATCAGGGGATATAAATTACTTAGTGATCATTTCTATTGACCAGCTTCAGAATTTATGAGTAGGCAAATTCCACTTGCTTTGGCTGAATATAAAGAAAACTTGTCAGCCCATTTGGTTGATTTTCCCTTGAAAAATCTGCCACAATATTAAATATGTCAGACTTGTCTGGAACCTTTTTATAGATGAGTTCTTTGGGTAGTATCAAAAGGTACTCTACAAGCTAATCCTTCCTATATGCTTCTCAGCCTATACCTTGTAAAGGAAAGCACAAGGGACACACCGGAACTGGTAACTAGATATGGGCATGTGGGCAGGTAATTATCTTCAGAGGGTTATGCTGAGCATAATTCATCTATATGCCACAGGAGTTCAGATTATTTCTCCACCCCCAATCTGATAATTTAGAAGAATTTATTTACTTTAGTATTATGCAAACCAAAGTATTGTGGCTAAAATATGTGACTCTTTTTAATTGATACTTTCTTATATTAATACTATCAAATATTCTAGGGACAAAGTTGAGTGCTTCATCATGGTGCTGCCTTGAGCAATTGCCCCACCTGGCGAAGAAGGACAAAGGCGGGCCCCTGTCTTAGTGCTGCCTCGCCTTAGTCCTGCCCTGAGCAACTGCCATACCTGGGAAGAAGGAGAACCCCTGCTAATCTGCAAAACAATGCAGGGAATTCCCCAGGCACAATAGGATGTGGAAAGTGACCCAGAGTAACCGAAGGCTAATTATCATGTCATTAACTGTCTATCAAAGTGGTTCCATGGTGATGTCTGAACCATGAGGTGGGCCTAATCCTGACACTATAAAATAGGATCCCAGACCGTAACCAGAGCCCATTTTGTTACATGCATCATCTGTAGAGAACGTTTCTTGCTCTTACTCTATAAATCTATTCTGTCTTTTCTCAATAAACTTTGTTTCACACTTGCCTTTCTTTTGATGTGTCTGGTCATTCTTCGGCCAGGAGCACACAAAGAACCAAGAACAGATAAAACTGCTGACCTAACAAAAATATTTAATAGCAGGTCAATATTATGTCAAATATATATACTAAGTTTTAACTAATGAAATATTTTTGTACATTAGGCCCTTTCTGTTTTTTTACTATAAACACACTTCTGAGTATCCTTTTTAATAAAAAATTTAACAAATTTCTGATTTACTTATATATCTTAGAGTCTCAAAGGGTATGTAAATTCAAGTCTATACATTGTCAAATTGCTTTCAGAGAGCATATTCCAGAAACATTGGAATGGGTGATTATTCTTTAAAATACATTAACTACTTTCATTGGGCACTATCTTTCTAAAAACTATATTTTTTGCATTTCTGATTGAAGAAAAATAGGTTTCCATTTTTATGTTACTCTGTAGTATATTTTCACTATGATATTTATATTTTGTCATGTTTATTGTCAATTTATACTTAATCTTTTACAAATGAATTACCCATGCCCATTTTTAAATTAATTAGCTGTCATTGTTTTTTGTGTTATTGCTTTGTGAGATCTTATCTATTAAAGACATTAACTATTTGATTAATTTGTTACAAACATTTAATCTTAATATATCATTTTTTAAAAAATATACTTGAAAATATGAATTTCCCCTGGGAAAATGGAATGGCAAATTCTAAGGAATGTTTCAGACTCTGAAGATTTATCCTTATTCAGTTAACTAATCTATTGTGGATAGCTTATCCATATGATTGAAATACCATAAATTTCTGTTTTGGGCACAAGAATCACTTCAGTTAGTCATTAGCAGTGATCAAATTAGCTAAATGATTACTAGTCTCCAGTACTCAAGCTTTCATGATCCTATTTGAAAAGTAGCCATATAACCAAAGATGAATGTTCAAAGAAAATATTTAGGTCTAAATAACTAAATTAAATTAAAAATTTAAATCTCATATGGATTATACTTGTCTTTATTTCACCACAGTCAATGTCATCATAAAATTCAATATTTCCCTTTTTTTCTTTAATGGAGAAAGGAGCCCACAAAGACCAATTAGTCTAGGGTTCACAGAAGTCATAATATGGCCCTAGGATAAACATACTCTTCAGTAACCAGAAAGCCTTCAGGCAAAAAGCCGGTGATGCAAATAGTAAAACATTACAGCATCTGCTACAGGGTATTTGCAAGTGTTAAAATAATCGTTCTTTATGAAACACTCACTTTGTGTCATTTTCTCTCCACCTTGTCCTGCAATAAATAACCCACTGACATACACACACACTCTCACAAATGCTTCTGGTAAATTCTATTTATTTCTCAATTCAGCTGCATATAGGAAGCATTCCCTGGTCCCCATGTCTGGGCTAGATGCAGTTTTTATGTATTTTAATATCTCTTTATATTTTTCCTATCACCATGCTTTTCATACTGGGATTTTATCTTTACCCTCATCCCTCCTCTCTACTAGATTATGCATCCTGTAAGGGTAGTATGCACATGCTTTCACCATGTAAGCACAGTGACTAGACATAGTAAGTATATAATAATTATTGGTTGAGTCGAACTGATTAGTAGTCACAAACTTATTCTTAAATTGTTGCGCTGTTTTTGAAATCAAGTTGTTTAAAGAGAGTGTGCTGGATTATGTTATGTCAACTTGACTTAGTTGGGACACTATTTTCCAGGATCATCTTCCCTGTACACTTCTGGGTAAAAGTAATCTAAGAGAGGAAAGTGTATGGATAAGATTTGGCAGAAGGGGAGCAGAAACCTTTACTATCAGAGTGTTGTTACAATCAGCCAAAGTGACAGACGGATAGAAGTGTCCTTCTATGTCTCAGTCTTCTGTTTCACATTCAGCTCATCTCCCTGACCACTGGCCATGCTAACCAAAAGTGGATTCGAGCTCACCATTAAGGGCTTGGCAGTGGACCAAGCTGTGATGACTACATACAAGGAACAGCCTCCCTGGAGGTGGCAGTTTCAATCGAGCTTGGCAGGGAGTCCCTTTTCATAGTTCTTTAGTTTTCAAATATGTGTGGCTTCTTTGATTCCCCTGCAAACTTCAACTTGCTTTAGATATTGTTATAAACTATTCTCTGCTTCTCCCATTTCCAGACTTTCACTGCTCCAGTTTTCCAACACTCGTTATGTCTAATTCCTGTAATAAGTTCATTTTTCCCGTTATATGTCTAATGGATCTGGTTTTCCCACTTGCACTCTGATAAAAATAGTACACATTTAATGATGTGGATGTACCATAATTTATTTAAAAACTCCTATATTGCCATATAGTTAGTTTGTTCTCACCTTTTCAAACTTAACACTGTGAAGAAGAGTCTTACATATGAGTAATCTACATTAACATATCTAAAACATTGCAACATTGATCTTCATTGTTTTCTTTCAGGCTGTAGAACTCCTACTTGTCATGTGTCTTATTCTTTTAGTGAACAGTCTCCAAAAGGAATTGGAAGAATTGTTTATATTCTATTTTAAATGTTTCAAATGTTTGTGTAACAAGATGTGGTGATCAGGGATCTCCAGAGAGGCAGAACCAATGGGAGATAGAGAGATAAATAAGAAAGGATATATTAGAGGAATTGCCTCACACAATAATGCAAGCTGAGAATTTCCATGACAGGCCATTTTTAAGCTGGAGAACCAGAGAAGCTGATGGTATAACTCTCAATCCAAGGCCAAAGACCCAAGAACCTGGCAGGGCTGAGGGGATGGTGTAAGACCCATGGTCCACAGACCAGAGAACCTGGAGTTCTGCTGTTCAAAGGCAGAAGCAGCAAGTCCCAGCTCCAGAAGAAAGAGAGAGAAATTTGCCTTTTCTCTGAGTTTTTGTTTTATCCAGGCTCCTAGCCTAGTAGACGGTGCCCACCCACATTGAGGGTGGCTCATCCCCACTCAGTCCACTGATGCACACACCACTCTCCTCCAAAAACACCTTCATATACATTCACAGAAATAATGCTTTACCAGCTATCTAGGTGTCCCTTAATCCCATCAAGTTGACAGCTAACATGTCATTGTGAACATTTTTTATCAGCTGTGGCTAAGGCATAGCAACTAAAGGGTTAAGTAATGAATCGAATATTCCTTCACTCCAAAACTGAGATGCTAGATCATTGTTTCCGGACCTACTGAAAATGTAATAAAGATATGATTCTGAGATAATGCAACTTTGAACTTGATCTAAAAAAGTTGAGTTTGAAAAGGCCTGGCCAAAGTAAATTTTGTAGGTAAATTTTTCCACTAAAGAAGAGGAGATTGAGGGTAGCATGAAAGGAGTTTTTCCAACCACCTCAAGCCTAGCAAGAGAAACTTTTAAGGGACCACATGGTAAATTTGATATTTATTACCTGGAATCTTTTTGGGGGGAAAAGCTGATGGGGCAGAAGAGTGGAAATTAATAGTAATTAATTGGTCCAAATCCAAAAGACTGAAGATGAAAACTGGGGGCTGGAATGGCCTGTCTAGTGACACGCGGAGGAAA
Organism: Lepilemur septentrionalis; assembly: GCA_963573855.1. Classification (NCBI taxonomy): domain Eukaryota; kingdom Metazoa; phylum Chordata; class Mammalia; order Primates; family Lepilemuridae; genus Lepilemur; species Lepilemur septentrionalis. The sequence continues at coordinate 3,663 of CAUYMX010065243.1, read as the reverse complement.
CATGGCTACTTAAGGAAGAAGCTATGCATGGCAGACATACATACGATCCATGAGGTAAATGTGAGGCACATTGTAGCGAGCCGGCCAGGAATCATCTTCAAAGGCCCTTTGTCCAATGGAATTTCCTGGAGGTATCTCACTGCTACAGTATGCAGTGATGTTGATCAGATTGTAAGATGCCAATGATTAAGGGCTGGAATAATAAGTAAGCCAGAGAAAATCCAGTTCATCACAGAAATTTCGGTTGGATGCTTTCAATGAGAAAATCTCTTAGACAGCCACAGAAGCATTCATGAGAGAAAAGCTACTTTTACATTCACTGTATGCATCAATATGAAATCACAAAGGTACCAGTAAAAAAGCCTCTTTTTTTGTATCTTCTATCATCTTTTCTGCCTTGCTCACAGCTATTAAAACCAAAGGGGCTCAGGAATAACAATTAGAGGATGGGATAAATGTAAAAAAGAAAAGCTATGTCAACTAAAAAACACTGAGAAGAGGTTTAGTAGACCGTTCCTCCACCATTCTAGGCTTCCCAGATTCAAACTGTCCTAAGCTTAGGGAGGTGACAAGACAGAACTTTAAAAGATGTTCAGAGTTTCCATATCAGACTCTGCTGGGTATTGTAACAGCTAAACTATGTTCATTTGGCTAAAGTGATAGGAATAAGTTATAATATATTAGAATGATCAAAAAATTATAGCAGATAAAGATCTTATCCAAGATACAAAGAAGAATGAGAAAAATATTTCTATTTGAACAGTATAAAATCCTGTACTTTCAACATAATGATTATGGTGATTTTGGTAATAAGAACAAAATATCAAGCTCTACATATGCTATACAAAAATATCATGTTACTCCTTAAACTATCACAAAAGATTAGAATTTACCAAAAGGAGAAGCAAAAAGTATAGTTTGATATGTGTTATATTCCTGGACATAAATAAATATTAGATTTGCAGTCTAATGAGATCTTAGGCTTGACTCATGTAAAAAGGCAGAGTAGTGGCCGTCCTATGCCAATCAATGGATCAGCTTTGATATACTTTGCCTTTTTACATTCTTGATAAAACCAACTATCTGTTTGTTTTTTAAAAATTCCATCCCATTGTTTGCATTCTAGCAAACTTAGTTGCAAAATGAGGCAGTTACTTTTAATGTTAGACTTTTATTTTATTAATTATTGCTTTTTAAAAATCATTTTTAATTTTAAATAAGAAAATTAGCTTAAATATTCATAATGTAATGTAAATACTTTACTTTTTGTTTCAAAATATACAATTAAAAATAGATTCTTCAATACCTTTTAAATTTATGGATTCTTTTTCTAAAGGCTATCTATGATAATTTGGCCATTTAACTCCCAGCTAAAAATAATCTTCCACCTATGCACTAATGGATAATACAGAATGTGAGATTTATTGTGAGAGCATAATATAAATATGCAATAATAGCGTAAAGTTCTGATTGAAAGTATTATGATCAATATTATTGTTGTGCACTGACAAAGAGATATTTTGTTTCTGTTTTAGACAAAATTATATTCAATGACCATCAATATAATATGCCAAAAGGCATGCATTTTAAAATGAAATACTTATCGTTTCCTTGACAAAGAAAATGACTTTCATTATCTATGAGGAAATGCATTGTATGTGAAGGACAACATTACAAAAAAAATCTATTTACAAATAGGAAGTGTCATTGGGCATAGAAAGAAGTAGGAATATTGTTCAAAGAAGCCATTAGACTTAAGTTCCAGTTCACTTACTTAGTTGGTGGTCTTAGGCAAGTCATTTGATCTTTCTACACAAAACACCCTATCAGAAAAATAAAACAAAATAAAAATAGTAGTTAATATATACTTAGAGACTGCTGTAGGGTTTTAAAAAATCCATTCACATAATAGCTCATTCAATACTACTTATGTTGAAGTACTATTACTTTCTCAATTTTATAGATAAGAAAATTGAAGTTGACACAGTTTCAGTGATTTTTTTCTAATGCTACATAGAATGTTAGAGACAGAATCAGGTTTTATGGCTATTATGGTTATTTATTGCTATATAAAAACCTCCCCTTTACTCCCCTGTGAATTCAATAACCTAAAAGTACAATTATTTTGTTATATTTTATGGTTTGGTGCATAGATTAGCATGAGCTGTTCGACGTGGTGTCAGCTAGTGCTATAAACATCAGGTGCATGTTTGGGCTGGAATATCAAAGATAGTCCACCTATGTAACAGAGCCCATGTCTGTTGATTGGTCATTTACTAACAGCGTGGGCTGTGAAACAGAGTGCCTACTCATGGTTTCTCCACATGGCTTGGGCTTCTCAAAGCATGCTTATTGTTCCCGAGAGGAAGATTGCTGAAAGCAAAAGTAATAAAAGACTAAGAAAGAAGATGCAAGGCTTTTTATAATCTAGCCTTTGAGGTAAATCAGTGTCATTCTACTACATTCTATTGGTTACATAGAACCAGCCCAGATACACTATGGAGGTGAACTACAACAGCTTGACTGCTTGGGGACTGGCATCATCATGGGGAAATCATGGAGACTAGCTAACACATTGACTATAATATGCTCCATCAAATTATCTTCAAATTATCTTTGTATAGTAGTATCTGCCTCAATCATTTCAAACCATGGTTGATAAATATAAAATGAAAAACAATTAATGACTCACTATAGCAGAATTATTTATCTTTGTCTACTACACTCCTAAAGTGCTCTGACCAAATGACATGTTTATATGAGTCTAACGTAAATTATCTTTTTGAATTTCTGTCTTTCTACTGAAAACACCTAATACCTAAAACGAAGAGTGAGAGCATAGATTTCAATGTCAGTTTAACCTCTGTTAAAATCCTGACTCCACCAATTACTAGGTTTATAACTTTGACATGGTAGTGGATGTTATAGAGTTTTAGTATACTTATTAATAAAATAGAGAATAATAAGAAGTAGGTATAACTTAGCTACTTCTTTTGTTGGTGTGAAGTTTAAATAATGTAGTGCATTAAATAAAAATACTCAGTATGGAAAAATCTGAAAGGTAGTAAGTTGTTAAATATGTGGCAGTTGTCTTTATTATATTTGGAGAATAATTAAATGTAGCAAATGTAAATGTTAGACTATAAATTTAGTGACCAAAAATGCAACTTTATTTTCTTTATACTATAATTTGATTTCTATTTCAAAACTCCATTTGACAAGGGGTAGTTTTGTCTCAATCAATGTATGAAACTTTCAATAAATTTATACCCTTTCCACCTTTCCTAAAGATAGTCTAAGGGTTGGACAAGGAAATATCAATAATGTTGGGGATTTTGGAACACAAAGAAATCTGTGGATTTCTAGATCCTGAGAAAATGGAAAATGCCCAGTTTTTCTGACTCCTATCATGTGGTATAACTGGATTAAAGATCCCTAAGTTTTACCAGCTACCTCATGATCCCAGATTGCTTTAGAAACAGCAATGTTTTCCATTACCAGGGCAGGTAAGGAAGTAGCTGAGAAAAAAAAAAAAGAAAAAAAAACACAACAGAGGAGAAGTAGTCTTGTGTTTAGGTTCCATGTGTTGCAACAGTGCTGTAACCTGCAGGAAGGCATTTTAGCAGATGAGAACATGGCTATGTAACAGGAGCCTGGAAGCCC
>CAUYMX010065241.1:0-31252 GCA_963573855.1 Lepilemur septentrionalis | reverse complement strand
CTAAATATATAGAAGGAAAAAAGAATATTGACTTTACCTGACAGCATACACAAAAGAGTATGTATTATATGGCTCTACTGATATGAACTGTTGGGAAGAATAAATCTCATTTATAGAAATAAAAAGCCAGAAATGGAATTTCTTTTTTTTTTTTTTTTTTTTTTTGAGACAGAGTCTCACTCTTGCCCGAGCTAGAGTGCCATGGCATCAACCTAGCTCACAGCAACCTCAAACTCCTGGGCTCAAGTGTTCCTCCTGCCTCAGCCTCCCATGTAGCTAGAATTACAGGCACACATCAACACGCCCAGCTAATTTTTTCTACTTTTAGTAGAGACGGGGTCTCACTCTTGCGCAGGCTAGTTTCAAATCCTGACCTCAACTGATCCTCCTGCCTTAGCCTCCCAGAATGCTAGGATTACAGGTGTGAGCCACTGGTATCATTACTATTGTGTTTAGGAAATAACGATGAGAAAACTATTAATTGAGCTTTTCACTAGTGAACATATTTTGACTGTATTCCTCAAATAAAGTTCTAACCAAGTCCTTGGGACAATAAGATACATCCAGTTTGACATAAAGAGTTTATTCTGTGGCTTCAATTTGGCAAAATTGTTGAAATCTCTAAATCCCCTTCTGCCTAAAGCAGAGAACTGTCATAGGCAGAATTTGGGCCCCCATGATATGTGTCCTGATGTCATGCTTGTAAATCATGTCAGGTTACAAGGGCAGTGGGATTCTGTAGATGTAATTGTGTTTATAATCAGTACCATTAGATTGGGAGCTTATCCTGGATTATAATGGTAATTACATGAGTCCTTAAAAGCAGAACTTTCTCTTGACTGAGAGCAGAAAAAATCAGAGAAATGTGGCAGAAAGAAGGTGGAGTCCAAGAGAGCCACAGCTGAGAAGCACACAGCCAGCCACTGCTGACTTGAAGGTGGGGGGCCTCAGAAACTGAAAAGATAATACATTCTCTTACAATCTTAATGAGATTACAATCTTAATGAGATTAGAAATTATTTATGTTAGTTTTATCATTGCTTATATTGGATTTTCCAAAGATGCCATTATTTTATCTGCAAATAGAGATATTAGAGATATTTTTCTTTCATTAATTCTTATGCCTTTATTATCTTTTATCTAATTACATTAGTTAATTTCTCCAGTATAATTTAAACAGTAGTGGAAATAATTTTGGCATCCTTGCTATGCTCTGCTCTAAATGAAACTGCTGTTAGTTTTTTTTATTCTCTTAAATAAGAAGCTGGTTTTAATATTCAATATATATTTTATCATGTGAAGGAAGTACTTGTCAATGTCAATTTATCGAGTAGTTTTTAAAATTGGGAATGGGTGTTGAATTTTGTCAAGTCTTTTCTGCATCTAAGGAGAAGGTCATGTAAGATTTTCTCTTATCTATAAATACCGTGAATTATATTAATGGATTTCCTAAGTTGAATCTTGAATTGTTGGAATAAATCTTATTTGGCCACGATATCTCACATCCTGTCTTAAACACATTCCAATTTTCTTTTTTGCCCTTACCATTCAACCAAAACATCTCTGATTTAAGTCATCAATGATTTCCATGTTGCTAAATCTAATGACTGTTCTTTTGTCCTGATCTTAATTACCTTACACATGCCATTTAAGCAAGCTGATTGTACCCTTATCCTCAGACATTTTTTTTCTTTTGGCTTCTTGAACACATTCTTGTTTCTTTCTACTTTTCTGGGTTATTGTTTTCAGTTCTTTCTACTGCTTTCTTTGTAGCTCCCCAAATTCCAAACATTGGAGAACCTTAGTGCTTAGTCTTTTACAATAAGCTTTATTTATCTAACTGCCAACTCTTAATCGTCACTTAGTTTCTAGTAGGTATCACAAGCTTAAACTTTCTAAAAGTTGTACTTCAGATATCTAACCTCTCTATAACCTAGTCTTTACAATTTCAGTTTATGACAATTCAATTGTTTCAGCTTTTCAAGTCAAGACATTTAAAATATGCATTGGAATTATGTATTTATTTATTTTTGTAATTGCTGGGTCCAAAAAATGCACATGTTCAGCTTCAGCAGATAACGTCAAAAAACTTTCCCAGTTATACATTTTTTCACTACCGCCCTCATGTATGAGATTTCCAACTTCAAATTAACACCACCATCTAATATTGCCTTTTATTTGTTTTTAATTATAGTCCTGTTGGAGGATTTATCCCACTGTGGTTTTAAATTTGCAGTTTTCTGATGACCCCCATCCCACGATCCACTTCCTACTCATATACAAATTATATTCACTTCCCACAAATCTCAACTCAATGCCCCAAATTTTGTCTAGATGTCATTGTCTTTAATGTCCAAAAGCTCATCATCTAAATCAGGTGCAGATGAAGCTATGGGTATGAATCATCTTAGAGCATAACTTCTCTTTATCTGTGGACCTTTGAAACTAAAGAAGCAAATTATGGCCTTCCAATGATCCCGACATACATATATATATTCACTTCATTAGACAGAAGCCAGGTCCACAAATTTTTTTTGAGATAATCACTTCTCTATTTTTGGCTACAATGAGGTGGTTGAGGGGCAACACCCTTAAATTTCCTTGAGGCTCTCTTATTAAATCACACCCTTCTAAAAGGAACTTCAATTAAAATTGATTGAATATATTTGTAAGTTATACTGGAACATATTAACTAAAATTTTAGCATTGATATTAATACATAGAAAGTAGGCTTTTTTTCCTATCATATAGAAAACCAACACAGCAACTAGAAAATGATTAAACTTACAACCTTGTAGCATTTTAATTCTTTAAAGATGATTACTATTTAATATAAGCAACCAATATTGACAGTATTTAATACACAGAAATTATCTCTAAAGGCAAACTGTGGAGTACAAGAAATCTACAGGACAACTTTATATGGAAACATCATATTTCTAAAATTATAATGGGTTGATTCATCTAAGAGTCAATCATATGGCACCAAATGCATACAAAATAATAGTGATTTTAAATCTTAAATACATGCTATTAATTTCAATGGGACTGTTTTCTTAGCTCTCCATTTCACTCAAATCAATGATAAAATTTCTAAAATCTCTCTCTTTTACAGTATAGATAATGTTTGCTAAAAACAAAATCAAAGAATTAGGTAAGATAAAACTATGGATTAGGTCATTCAATATGAAATATTCAATTTCAAATCAAAAGTCTAGTTTATTATATCTCAAACAAGAAGCAGTACAATTATATCAAAGTAAGTGCCTAAACTATCCACACAGTTTTGCCATCTTAAAAGTAGCTTGCTTATGCCAACAGTGAAGAAGCCTGGAGAGTGAGCAGTGATGAAATCACAAAAGGCCTTTTCCACAGCTTGTTGAGAACTGAATATTTTCCTTGCAAGAAGTGGGCCAAAGCCTGGAAGAAATGATGGTCAGTTGGTGCAAGGTCTGGTGAATATAGTGAACGACAGAGAATTTACAAGCCCAGCTTCTGTTGTTTGAGCAGCATTGTTTTTTTGCAACAAGTGGTCTTGCAAGAGGATTGGCCTATCTCTCTTGACCAATCTCAGCTGCTTAATTGCAAGGATCCTCATCATTCCATCCAATTGGTTGCGGTAGACATCCTCTGTAATCGATTGACCAGGTTTCATGAAATTATAGGGGATAATACCAGTGCTGCACCACCAGACACCATTAGCTTTTTTTGATGAATATTCATTTTTGGACTATGTTTCAGCACTTCACCTTTATCCAACCATTGTGCTGAATGCTCGTGATTGTCAAAAAAAATCTATTTTCAGCACACATGACAATATGGTGTTTGTCTTTATGTCATGACAGCAAAGAAGAGAAAGCTTTGAGATGATGATTCCTCTCTTGATGTTTGTTTAATTTATGTAATATGTATCTATCCAGCTTCTTTAGTTTGCAGATTTGTTTCAAACGGTCCAATATTGTTGGAATAGTAATGTCAAACTTGCCACTAATTCACATGTATGTTAAGATGGATTTGCTTCCACTATAGCTTTCAACTCATCATTATCCACCTTGATCTCAGATTGTCCACGTGGCTCATTTTCAAAATTAAAATCATCAGAACAGAGCTTCTCAAACCACTGATGTACTATGTGCTCACTAGCTACATCCTTCCCAAACATTTTGTTGATATTTCAAGTGTCTGCACTGCACATAACTCATATTCAAAAATAACACAAATTTTTGACTTATCCATGGTTTCACAAATTTGCTCAAAAAAATTTTTGAGGAGACTTCATCAGAATACTGTCTTGTCTCCATCTCTCGTGTCTCTTGTCCCATTCAACTTCCACTCCCTCCTCCAGGTTCTGCGAATAACATACCTGCGGGTCGAGACATTCTTCTAACATTTTTATAGCTTTAGCTCTTAAATTTATGTATATGATATATTTTGTACTAATTTTTGCGTATGATGTGAGGTAGAGGTCTGACTTTCTTCATTCTTTTACATGTAGCTAACTAGATATTCCAGCAACATCTGTGAATATTCTACTCTTTCACCCATTGAATTATCTTGACAACTTCATCAAAAATCAACCAACTGTAAATGTTAAGGGTTTATTTCTACATTGTCAATTCTATTCCATTGACCTATATATCTGCCCTAGTTCATCACTGCATTGTTTTTATTACTGTAGCTTTGTAGTAAGTTTCAAATTGGGAGGGATGAGTCCTCCAACTTTGTTCTTTTTTCTCAAGATTGTTTTCATTATTCTGGGTCACTTGAATTTTCATATTAATTTTAAGATCAGCTTGTCAATTTCTGCAAAAACTCCAGTTGAGATTTTGATAGGGGTTGTGTTGAATCTGTAGATCAATTAGGGGAATATTGCCATCTTAATCATACTAAATCTTCCAATCCATGGACATGGGGTGTGTCTTAATTTATTTAGATTGTCTTTGATCTCTTTCAATAATGTTTTGTAATGTTCAGTGTGTGAGTCCTGGATGTTTTTGTTGCTCTTGCTAAATTTGTTCCTTAGTATTTTATTCTTTTTGATGTTATTGTAATTAAAATTGTTTTTATTGATTTTGTTTCAGAAAAAAAAAATTTTTGAAAGATAATCACAAGCCAAACCATGTCTTTGAAAGAATGAGGATGTACCTTCACCAAAAAACAAACAAACAAAAAAAACCAACCAAGAATGTCAAAGTGAAATGTCAGAGTACTAAGTCAAACTAAGTACTTAAGGAAATCAGACATTCCATACTCAATAGCCTAAGAATAAGCAAATTAAGTCACAAATTATATTGAAGGAAAGAACCTCTAGATTTAAACAGTGAAATCACCAAGAATCATTACATAGTTTTGGTTCTGTTTAAAATGATGTCCAAAAATTCTTTTGGATTCAAAAAACTATGTAACAATATCTAAATTATATAATTAGGTAAAGAACAAAAATAGTACAAATCCAGCTTGTAAAATTGTGAACCAGTAGCCATACAATGGGATAAGTCTCTTATAACTTTACAGAATTAATATGAAGGCTAATAAATTCATTTAATGAAAATGCCTTTGAAAAAGTGAGTTGAAAAAAGGCAAAGGTAAGGTTTTAAGAAGTTTGGAAAATTTGAAAATGTTGGCAAATCATTTAAGCTTTAGCAGAATGATAAGATATATAATTCTTACCTGTGCTTCTCGTCCTACTGTATGACATAATTCAACTTTTATTAGTTTTCCATCATAATAATATTTGGTTAAAATAAGTAGTTATGTTAAATTAAAAAATTTTAGCAATATTTATAATAGCTTTGTTTATAATACTTAAAACTTGAAAACATCCTAACTGGCCAATAACAAGAGTTTAAGAAACTCTAAAGAAATTAAAATTACACTGTAAAATGTAAGATGACATTGCAATGTTTTTGTATAGTATAAGAAGAAATATGCCATTGATTACTGTATACATATGATAATATCATTTTTAAGATATATTACAAAGCCTATGTCTCTGTATAAAACAAAAATTAACAGTGACCATTTCTGGATGGTGAGATTATAGATCAATATTTTCCTCTGTTTTTTTGAGTATATTCTAAAGGTTGAGGAATGAGCATTTAGCATTTGTGCCATTCAAACCATCTCTTAAAATAATTTTAGATCATAGTTTATAAAATGAATCCTATCAGATTTTATGAGGGTGTAAGGAAGAAAACAGGATCCATTTATAGCAATTGCAGTGGAGTGTGGTGGGGATAGGGGAGACCCTGACTGGAATGATCTTAAGTGAGAAAGCAAGGAGAGAAACTGGAGACTGCACATACAAAAATGCCTTTCAAGGAGTTTGAAGCAAAGTGCTCTTGGGGAAAGAACTAAATATACATCTGTATATATACACACACACATATAAGCATTAAACATTCCAACAGAAAAGTAAAAAGTAAAAAGAAACAGAATAAGCCTAAAGAAACAAGAAGAAATTATAACTATAAAGCACACATTAACACGTTAAAGGTTGAAATACTGTAAAATTATCAAATCCAAGAGCCATCTTTTTTAAATAAAATCATTAAAAATTTGAAAATCTAATTTAAAAAGTGACAAATATATATATAATTAGAAAGAAGATGCAGAGAAAATGTCAGAGTGTATTCTATATCATACTGTGGTATTACATTTGAAAATTTTATTCCTTTTAGATTACTTTCTGGGCCATTAAAAAATTAAAAATTAACTTTAAGAAGAAATATATAACCTGATAAGAAAATCATGTGATGAAATATAACAGTCGCCCATGAAAAAGAAAATAATTCAAACACCAAGGTGTCCTATAAATTTTTCAAGAAAAAGTTATTTAAAGATATATTAATTTTCCAGGTAATAGGAAAGGAAAGAAAGCTTCAAATTCATTTTTATAAAGCTATCATAATCCTGATAAGAAAATATATCAAATATAGCACAAATTAAGAACATTGGAATACAGACTCACTTATTAATATGAATGCAAAATATTAAATAAAATACTTACAAATAAAACCCAGAAGTACATTGAAAGAACAATAAACCATAACCAAGCTGAGTTCATCCAATGAATTTAAAAATGGTAAAATATTAATATAATACATCGTCTCAATAGGTCAAATGAAAACCTCTTCAAAATCAACTTCACAGATTATCACAAAGCATTTTCTATAAATCAACATCCATTCCTACATAAATTGTTTTTATAACCTGAGCATATTAAAATCAGTTTTACCATGATAATGAGTATATATTTGAAATCCACATGGAGATAACAGTAAGCATTTCTTTAAAAGAAAAGACAATAAAAGCCAATTTCATAGTTGTCCATTTAATATCTTATATATATGCCACATAAAAATACACGTAAGAAAAGGATTGAAATCCTAAGATGAAAAGGAAATTAGTGACATTGTAACTTTTATAAATGTTATCACATTTTATGTATTCAACACAGGAATACTGGGTAATGAAACAATATTGTTTTCATAGTCCAGACTATTGGGCTGTAGTTGGCTCTACCGTTTAATAGCTTTGTGTCTGTGAGAACTTTACTCAGCCTCTCTAGGCTGGTTTCCTATTTGGTAAATTGTTAATATCAGGAATTATTATTATCCGTTTTTGTGATGTAAATTGCTTAATGAAAGATTTTGAGGCAAACATATAAATCAAGAGGCATAGTTGAATGGGTGTTTTGTGGTGTTTGGATTTACACCATATAATATCTAGACCAATAAGTTAGTAATGAAAATTAACTTTGTACTAACAAGAACAATATTTAAAAATTGTGAAAACACCAGCTTATATACAAAAAGAATCTAATTATATACAATCTTTATCTGAAAACTGAATTACTAAAAAATAATTTTGTGTGCCTATGCCATTGTTCAAGAAAATGTGAAAATCATAAATATTTCTAATTCCTTAAAGTTTATTCCCTTATCAAATGATAAAGCAAAATTTAGATGGATTTTCATATCATAAGAAATTAAGAGTTACAGATAATGGAATTATTTTCTAAACACAAATTTCTGAACTATGCGAATAGAGTATAAATAAACATGGAAAAGAGATTTATATATAGAAAACCTTTACTGTAACATTTTAAAAATAATTTGATCTTGACATTATTTTAAAGTACTTAACCAATTTCAAGATATTTTCTGATTACAAAAGCCATTGTTTATAGAAATGAAAAGAGAAAATGTGTTTTCATAGACCCAACAATACAAATTAGAGAAAAGCATATGTTAATGAGGTAACAACTCTAAATTAGAAGAACAATATGCCTTGAAATTTTAAAAAATTAGTTAAGTTGTATGTGCAATTAGGCAGCACAAATCTTTTATTTTTCTTTTGAACTAGAAGTTTCAATTACATACCAAAAAATAATGCATGCCAATAATGCACATCATTGCTTTAAATTGAGTGCTTAACATGTGCTCTCTGAAAATCTAGCTTAAAGTTTTTTATAATGAGCAAAATGCAGAAAAAGTTAATATATCTAAAATTCATCATGTTATCATATTCCCTAGATAGTATGATAGTCCTAAATGATCCCTATAATTGAAAAATATTACTAACCTTATAAATACATTCATAATTCCTCATAAAAATGGCATTTTGTTACAACATCAAATTAAAGAGGGCCAGACTTAACATTTTAGAAATTATCAAAAAATTAAAAAAAAATAATTATAGGTTTAGTGAATAAATTTTTCCTCTTTGAAAATATTTTATTAATTGTGATATTTTTATAGATTACAAATTTCAGCATGATTAGTACATTGAGGTCTTAACTCTTTGACAGCACTATGTAATATTTAATAGTTTAGTCCCTGACAAGGATTTATACATTTCAGAAAACTACATGCATTCTTTTAAATTATCAAGGTTTATGTAAATGGCTATGCTCTACACTCTACCTCACTAAGTTCTTCCCAGGCTCACAAGGTGTAGGTTTTTTCCTCTGTATATTCTCCTTTCCTTCCTTCTTCCCTCCCTCCCTTTCTCCTTTTCTTCTTCCTTCCCACCCGCCTTTCTTTCCTTCCATTTATTCATTGATTTATTCACTTACGTAACAAGCATTTATTGAGTGCCTAAAATGGGACAGGCTTTGGACAAACTATGTGGAGATAAAACAAGAATTACAAGGCATCTCCTGCCCTTAAAAACCTTATATTCTAGATTTTGGTTATTAGTCCTTTATGGATGTATAGCATGCAAATATTTTTTCCCATTCTGCAGGTTGTCTATTCACTCTATTTATTGTTTCCTTGGCTGTGCAGAAGCTTTTTTTTTGTAATAAAGTCCCATTCATTTATTTTGGTTATTGCTGTTGCCTTTGGAGTCTTCTGCATAAATTCTTTGCCTAAGCTGATATCTAGAAGAGTTTTTCCAACATTTTCTTCTAGAATTCTTATAATTTCATGCATTAGGTTTAAGTCCGTTATCCATCTTGAATTAATTTTTGTGAGTGGAAAGAGGTAAGGATCCTGTTTCAATCTTCTACATGTGGCTATCCAATTTTCCCATCACCGTTTATTGAATAGGGAGTATTTTCCCCAGTGGATATTATTGTCTGCTTTGTCAAAGATCAAATGGCAATATGAGGATGATTTTATATCTCGGTTCTCTGTTTTGATCCATTGGTCTATGTCTCTGTTTTTGTACCATTACTATGCTATTTAGGTTATTGTAGCCTTGTAGTATTGCTTGAAGTCAGGTAAAGTGATGCCTTCTGATTTGTTGCTTTCACTTAAGGTTGTTTTGGCTATTCAGGGTCTTTTCTGGTTCCATACGAAGTGTAGAATTTTTTTTCTAGATTTGTGAAAAATGATGTTGGTATTTTAATGGGGATTGCATTGAATCTGCATATCACTTTGGGTAGTATAGACATTTTAACAATGTTGATTCTGCTGATCCATGAGCATGATTTGTTTTTCCATTTGTTTACATCCTCTGAGATTTCCTTCCTCAGTGATTCATAGTTCTTCTTACAGAGGTCTTTCACTTCCTTAGTTAAATGTATTCCTAGGTACTTTCTTTGTTGCTATTGTAAAAGGTATTAAATATTTAATTTGATTCTCAGCTTGATTGTTGTTGATATATAGAAATGCTACTGATTTGTATACATTGATTTTGTAACCTGACACTCTGTTGAATTTATTTATCACTTCCAGGAGTCTCTTGGCAGAGTCTTTGAGATTTAAATCAAACAGCCCCATTAAAAAGTAGGCAAAAGTCATGAAAGAAGCTTTTCAAAAGAAGATAGACTAATGACCAATGAACATATGAAAAAATGCTCAATATCTCTACTCATCAGGGAAATGCAAATCAAAACCACAATGAGATACCACCTAATTCTGGCAAGAATGGCTTTTATCAAAAAGTTCCAAAACAACAGATGATGGCGTGAATGCAGAGAGAAAGGAACACTTATATACCAATGGTGGGACTGCAGACTGGTACAACTTTTATGGAAAACAGTATGTAGATTCCTCAAAAAACTAAAAGTAGACCTACCATTTGATCCAACAATCCCACTACTGGGTATTTACTCAAAGGGAAAAAAAGCCATTTTATTAAAAAAAAAAAAAAAAACACTTGCACTCGAACGATTATCATAGCACAATTCACAATCACAAAGATCTGGAATCAATCCAAGTGCCCATCGATTCATGAATGGATTAATAAAATGCGGTATATGTAAATCATGGAGTACTACTCAGCCATCAAAATTGAATTAATACCTTTTGTAACAACCTGGTTAGAACTAGGGACCATTCTCCTAAGTGAAGTGTGGCAACAATGGAAAAACAAACACCACGTGTGCTCACTATTAAATTGGAACTAACAGATCAGTATTCATGTGCACATATGAAAATAAAACTCAATGGAAATCAAGCAGGTGGGAAAGGGCAGGAGGGGAATGGATAAAATCATACCTAATGGGTACAATGCATACACTCTGGGTGATGGGTACACTTATAACTTTGACTCAAACTGTACAAAAGCAATCCATGTAGCCAAATCATTTGTGCCCCAGCAATATTCTGAAATAAACAATTAAAAAAAGCTTATAGTTGGGGAAGGGAATTAGGGGTCTCAAAAAGGGAATGGAAACCCCCTAAAATTGTGTTATGTGAATAGCTGTACAACTTGGTCAATTTACTAATAATCATTGAATTGTACACTTAAAATGGAATAAAGACATGATATGTAAAAAAATAATAATAATAATAAAAAGCTTATAGTTTAGAAAGAAATAGAAAAGTAATCACTCATTTCAATAAAGTCATATAAGTACCAGTACAGGCATATATAAACACAAAGTGCAGTTAGAGTTCACAGCAGACAGGAGAAAGTGAAGAGATGGTTTCATCAACATCTTTTCTCCTTCCAAGTTGAGGTTTAAAACAAGAAGATTCAGCCAGATAATGGTAGGATTAAGAGCATGAGCAGAGTCAAATACATATGTTACATTTTGAGGAAACAGTATTTATGAGAAGCTGGAAGAAAGAAAGCATATGGCACTTCTGGGCCCTCAAGTTGTTTCACGTAGATAGAGTTAGAGGGAAAGTGGTAGCAAGAGAGAGGCTCAAGAGAGAAGCAACAGCAAATTGCAGAGAGACTTGTATTACTATCTATTTAAGATCAGTGTGTTTCAATTCATAGATCCCATCTCATCCCTTCTGGTATTTCAGCCAGTGTTTTTTAGATTAGTGGTTTTTTTCTTCAGTTTGGTACTTTCAGCCTTGTCTATGTCTGGATTCTTTTCTATTGCCTATGCAGAGGTATAAGTTATTCTGATATTAATTCAGGCTTATATTTCCTACATCGAATGAATGAGAACATAATCAAAACATTTTAAAATAAAAGGGAAATTTAAAAAAATAAAAACAAAATTTTGAGAATCTCAAATCTAGAATCTCACTAAAGAAGTTTGTAAAAGGTATAGCTCAGTAACAAGAAAAAAGCGATTAGAAAGGTTTAATAAGCAGAAAGAGTTGTGTGGAAAATATTAAATATTAATCTGGAGATAAACATAAGCATTTATTATATAAATTAATAACAAATGATCTTAACATAGGAATTAGTAAATAAGATAGGTATAAAATGATGGAAAATGGAATATATATATCAGGAAGGGATGATAAGGTCCTTGAACTGTTCAGGAAGAAGTTAAAGATGTTGATTATGCTTAATATCTGGTAAGTAAAATATGTATTCAAAAACTCTATTAATAATTTATAACTTTAAACCTTATAAATAAAAGACAGCATAAGAAAAAAGCTCAATTCTAAACATGATCAACTTAGTTTAATCTAAAAATACAGCTTTAGATTTCATAAAGCAAAAAATGGACAGAAAAATTGAAAAAACAGAGAAATCTACTACCTTACTGAGTAGGTAGTAAGTAGTACTTATTTTAATACAGCTTTCTCAGTAATTGATAGATCAGTCAGAAAATGAATCAGAAATATAAAAGATTTAAATAACACAATTAGCACAGTTGGCAAAATCAACCTACTTAGATAGTATACCAAAATCAGAGAAAACACTTTTTTCAAATGAAATATTTATGCAAGTTGCTCTTATATTAGGGCACAAATTAATACCTAATAAATTTTAAATAACTTCTACCATATAGACCACTTTTATGAACCTATCAGAATTACATTAAAAATCAATTTAAAAAAATACATGCAAAATTTAGTGAAGATGGAAGGGTTAATTTGTCTAGAGTCTAATTATAGGCTGATCTTGCAAAGAGAAAGCTTGCCTTCCAGAATATTCGAAGGAAATTGGTTAAGGTCCAGTTTAGAAAAACTAAGTAAATGGAGAGGTAGATCACTGATATGTTTAGGAAACCCTATCATAAAGATTTTATTTTTTCCCCAAATAATCTATATGTAGATGCAGTTCCAATCATAATTCCAACAAAGATTCTGAAGGAAATGAACACGATAATGTTGACATTTATATGGAAGGGCAAGGGTTAAGAATAGCCTAGAACTCATGAGGAAATACAAGCCTGCAAGATTCACCATAATAGAAAACCAAAACTCATTAAGGAATTTTAGTAATATAGACGTGGAGGGTTGAGGTAAAGATGAGCAAAAATATTAAAGTAAAAAGTGAATGGAAAAAGAGAATCACAAAAATATGGAAGCCTGACACGTGACATAGCACTGAGTACTACTATGTAAAGAAAAATACATAAGTAAATTATATTGCAACAATTTTTCATATTAGAAAAAATATAACTAGAGTCTCACTTCACATCATACTCATACATTAATTTCATATTGATTATCCATCACATCTGACAAGTGAGATATGCATTTCAAAAATTCTAGAAATAGTTTATTACTTACAAACTTGTAAATAGAAGGCAGAGTAAGGAAAAAACACCCTCAATTTTGAACATTGTAAACACAGTTTCCTCTGAAAGCATCATGTAAACATGAAAAGCAGAATTCGAAAGCATTTAGGATAAAATAACAGAAAATATTTTTATGACCTCAGGGTAGGGAAAATTTCTTAAACAAGTTAGAAAAGCACAAAGGTCAAAGGAACGTATTTATGCCTGATAATACACTAAAATAGAAATTTCTCTTCATCAGATGTTGCCATAAAGAAATTAAAGAAGACAGGGTAAAGATATTTTTAACATATGTAACTCTAAAATGGTTAGTATGTATAATATATAACAAATTCTAACAAATCACCAAAAAGACAAATAGTTGCTCAATATATGGGGGTGGGGATCATGAATAGGTTTTGCCAGAAAAGGAAGTACAAATGACCCCCAAAACTATTAAAATATGCTCAGTCCCATTAATAAGTATGGATTAATAAACAAACTATGAGATACAACTAAAAAGCCTTACACTAGAAAGTGGCAAAACAATGTCTTTCAAACTCTAGGTAGGAATGCAAATTGGCATAAGAATTTGTATGTTATTTCCTTTTACTATAGTATTATTTATTTTTACTATTTTATTATTTTCTTTTACTCTAGTGAAGAGACACAGCACAAGAAGAAAGATTCATCTTCAGGAATAGTGGAAGGTCAGAGTGGTTCCAAGCATGAGAAGGAATCAATACACTATTGCTAGTTTTAGAGATGAAGGGAACTAACAACGAGGAAATGCCGGCAGCCTCTAAAAACTGAGTGTGATCCCAGGCTGACAGCTGCCAAATAAATAAGGGACTCAGTTCTAAAACCACAATAACTGAATTATGTCAAAACTGAGTACCCCAGTTAGAATGAGTATTATCAAAAATAGAAAAAGTAACAAGTGCTGGTAAAGATGCAGAGGAAAGGGAACTCATACACTGTTGGTGGGACTGTAAATTCATATAGCCACTAACGGAAGCAGTATGGAGGTTCCTTTAAAAAACTTAAAATAGAACTACCATATGATCCAGCAATCCCACTATTGGGAATATATCCAAAGGACAGGGAATCAGTATGTTGAAGAGATAGTTGCACCCCATCTTTATAGCAGCACTATTCATGATAGCCAAGATATGGAATCGACCTAAGTGTCCATCAGTGGATACATAGATAAAGAAAATGCGGCATATATACATGATGGAATAATATTAAAGCCATAAAAAGAAATGAAATCCTGTCATTTGTGGGAACATAGATGAGCCTGGAGGACATTATGTTACGTGAAATAAGCCAGGCACAGAGAGATGAATACTGTGTGTTCTTATTCATGGAAGCTAAATAAGTTGACTTCATGGAAGTAGTAGAATAGCCTCTAGTAATAGTAACTAGAGGCTGGAAAGTGTAGGGTGGTGGGAGAGGGTGGAGAGAGGTTCGTTAAGGAATACAAAATTACAACTAGATAGGAGGGACAAGTTCTACTGTTCTTCACCACTGTAGCATGATCATAGTTAACAATAATTCATTGTATATTTTCCAATAGATAGAAGGAAGGATTTTGAATGTTCTTAACACAAAAAAACAAAAAATGTTAGAAAAGATGGATATGCTACTTACCCTGATTAGATCAACACTTTGTATGCAGGTATTAAAGTATCACACTGTACCCTATAAATATGTACAATTATTATGTCAATTACAAAAGAAAAAAAAACCTGAACAAGCCTGAAAGTAGATTGATCCTAGAGACTCCCAAAAGAAATGACAGGCTAACGACACCCTGATTTCAGTCTTGCCAGACCTGCAACAGCGGAACCAGCTGAGCTATGTTGTGCCTAGACTTCCGACTCTGAGAAATGCTGAGGTAATAAATGGTACTGTTTTAAGAAACTAAATTTGTAGTAATTTGTTATGCAGCAATAGAAAATTAACATAGGCAGAAAATTGGCTAAATGCTATTTAATTATTAGCAGAGAGAAAATTTTACTATTTATAACTCAAAACTAAAATCAGTATTCTTTATATTTTTAAATATGAAAAACTCACTGTTTTTGATAGAGCAGCTAATTCATTTTTTGATGACTTTGTTTCTCTTACTACTTCAGTCACCACCTCTTCCTTCTCCTCAATGTCAATATTAATATTGTGTATTGATGAAGAGTAGTGACTATATAGATTGCTAAGTTTGTCTAGCTCTCTCCTAGGAGAAAAACACAGTTGATTTTATTCACTTTAAAAAGAAAATTATATTTTAAATTATACTTAAATTAGCTTCTGACTTAACAATATGAATCAATGAAATTTATCAATTTCTATGGTTTCTACTATCCCAAAGCAACTCCGCAGTTTCTAAAAAGTAACGCTTTGATATTAAGTAAATAGTGACAAAAAAAAAAGTCACCAGTAGTATTTATGCTTCCAAGGGGAAGGAATTGAGAGAAAAGTCATTTATGAACGGTTTAAAATAAACCATCTCTTGATTTGATTTTAGGTGAGAGACTTAAGCACATTTGATTCATAAGTTGGGTAATACAGAGATGGAAAGGCAGTTCAAAAAAGAAATATAAAGAAAGAAAAGGCAGAAGGGAAAAGACAAAGCAGTTATTATAGTTCTCAGTCTTAGAGGTAAAATAAAGGAAACTGCAGCTTAGGAAAAAGAGGAGTTTATTTAAAGAGAAACAATTGCCAAGGAGTTCTTTGTCACTATATAACCCTCCACAAGGAAGATCAGTGCTAATCTGTTAACCACATAATCTTTTATCTTATCTACTGGTAAGTGGAAAAGACATTCTAAATATAAAATTCTCTTTAAACAATGGTATGGTTGTCTGATGTAGGAAAAAAAATCACAGTAATAAAATGGTAAAATATCCATTTTCATAAAATATTAGCAAGTAATAGACATAATTCCAACTTTTTGTAAGACACCATAAACAAAATAATAGATTGGGAGATTTACTAATATTTAAAATCTATATAAAAGATCAAAGAGTAAATCATTTATTCAGCAGTCCCCAACCTTTTTGGCACCAGGGACCAGTTTCATGGAAGACAATGTTTCCACAGACTGGGGGGCAGAAGAGTGATGGTTTTGGGATGATTCAAGCACATTACATTTATTGTGAACTTAATTGTATTATTATTACCACTTGTGATATATAACCAAATAATTATACAACTCACCATAATGCAGAATCAGTGGGAGCCCTGAGCTTGTTTTCCTGTAACTGGACAGTCCCATCTGGGGGATATGGGAGACAGTGACACCTGAAATGTGTTGTTTATGTCCAGTCCACTGCATAATCTCATTTTGGTTGCTGTCATTGCAGAAAATCCTGCTTCACAAAGATAGGATGTTGGAAATGGAAGCAGGCTTTTCAGTGCTTTTGTGTCAATCTCAAGATATTCTGCCTTGACTTTAATCCAGAATGTATGGAGATTTGAAGTTGTCCCAAACATACTTTTAAGGCCACTGTCATTTGCGATCTCAAGCAGTTCATCCTCTTCTAGCATGGACAAAGTCGATTGACCTAGCTTATTCACAAATGGGTTGTGGATCCATTCCTTCCCAGTCCAGGGGTCTTTTGTGGTTGAGAAGTAATGTTCAAACTCTTTTGAAGGCTGAAATAGGTGATCATGCACCGGCTGGGAGAAAGCAAGCCCTGGCTCAGTATCTTTCAATATTTGTGCTAATGTTTGACACATATCAAAAATCCCAATGTTCACATGTCACCCCCATAATTCCAGTTTGACTTTGAAAGCAGCCACTTTATCTGCCGACTTGAACACAGTTGTCTTTCTCCCCTGAAATGACAGATTGAGTTCGTTGAACAGGTTGAATACATCACACAAATAAGTAAATTTTTTGACAAATTTTGTGTCACTGAAATGTGCTGCCTATGGTGACTGTTTTTCTAAAAGAAATTTCTGGACCAGCTCTCATAACTCAAAAACTCTGGCCAGTGATCTACCTTTAGAAAGCCATCTCACTTCTGTGTATAAGAGAAGACATATGTGCTCTGCATCAGTTTCCTCACAGAATTGTGTGAACAGACGTAAGTTAAGGGCACTTTAATGCGCTGATAATTTTAATCATATCCTGTAAAATGTTGTTCAGTTCAGGTGACATATTTAGGCTATCCAGCATTTCTCTATAAATGACATAGCGCGTAGACTCACATTCAGAAGCAATCTCCTTGGCCCAGAGTAGTGAAACCAGAAAGCCTTCCAGTCATGGCAGACGCTCCATCCATGCACATACCGACACAAAATGACCAATTTAGTTTTCCTGATATGTAATCATTCAAAGACTTTAATAGTTATGCAACTGTGGTGTTGGTTGGCAACAAAAGTGCACATAACATATCCTCACGCACATCCTCCTGAAAAATATGTCTCACAAAAAAAAGTATTGTTGCTTTGTTGTCAACATCGGCAAATTCATCAACCTGGATTGCATACCATGGTGATACATTAATCCTCTCTAACAATTGTGCCTCAATATCCTCTGCTATTTCATCAATTCGTTTAGTTATGGTGCTAGCTGAAAGAGGAACATGTGCCACCTTTTGAACTGCAGCCTCTACCAAAAGTTCCTTAGTAGTATGCAGGATAGACTCTTCACCAATAGTAAAGGGCTTCTTAGCTTTAGCAATGCAGTTAGCCACTAAGAATGCTGTTCTTGGTGCAGACGCATTTGATGACTAGTGGCCTTCAATAATTGCTTCTGTTCTTCATCTTCACATTGTTTTCTTTTGAAAAACTCGAAAGGCTTGTCTTTTAATGCAGGGTGCTTTGTCCCCATGTGGTGAAGCAGTTTTGAAGGTTTCATGGCTTCATTGCATAGTGGGTCACCACATATAATACAAAGCGGGCTTGGAGAATGTGAATCACCTGTTGCAAAGAACTCATCCATAATTTAAGTAGAACTCTTTGTATTTTCTTTGAAATGTAGTTTTCATATTGTTTGTAGTCTTAAAGTCTTCTGCTGTCTCATCATTGGGTCTTTCCCACTTGTCAAAAGAAGCTTTCCAGCGATGTTTGTTTGTTACTCATTTTTCCTAGGGTTAGCTTGTGGGCTTACCCAAACCATGACTGAGACAAGTGCACAGTGTGGGAAAGAGGCAGGGATGGAAGTGGTAAACAAAATAATGGGCAGGCCACCCACAGACTAAATGTCAGATTCTCACTTAAAGCCTACCATGAGATGCAGCTTAATGTCACTTGCCACTCACTGATAGGGTTTTGATATGAATCTGCAAACAATTGATTTACTATGGTCTCTGGGCAGTCAAACCTCTCTGCTAATGATAATCTATTTGAAGCCACTCTCCAGCGCTAGCATCACCACCTCAGCTCCACCTCAGATCATTAGGCATTAGATTCTCATAAGGAGTGTAACCTACATCCTTCCCATGTGCAATTCACAGTAAGGTTCATGCTTCTATGAGAATCTAACGCTGCTGCTGCTCTGACAGGAGATGGAGCTTATACAGTGATGTAAGTGGATGGGGAGTGGCTGTAAATACAGATGAAGCTTCCCTTCTTTGCCTGCTACTCACCTCCTGCTATACAAGCTGGTTCCTAATAGGCCATGGACCTGGACCTTAGCAGTCTGGGGCCTGAGGAGTAGGAACTACAGATTTATATGTAATAAAATCCTACAAATCAATATAGAATAGAAAAATTATCCAATAGGCAAAGGTGCAGAAAATATAAGCAATAAATTCACAAGAAAATAAATGCCAATTGCCAATAAATATATGGTATGCTAATTGAATTGGCCCAGGTTCTCATGCACCAATCCTGATTCCAGGAGTATAGTTAAATAAAACTGAAAGATACAACTTCACTACAGAAATGAAAATTAAAGCAACAATCAAATAAGCAAGAAAAAAATTTTTGTTTTATCTTTCCATGTCTGGACAGTTCAGGTTTACCTATCAGAATTCTAGTGTTCAGGTAGGCAATGATAGGTTGGAAGCCTCAACATTCAAAATGTGTAAGTTTGGTTAAATTTCCTTCTTCTGAAATTAATTTTTCTTCTTTCAGTGGTATCTATTGCCTTTGGTCTGGAGAATAAATTACAGACTTTTGCCTGTGAGGTGAACAATTGCCCAGTGTCATTCAATGTGTGGGCTAAAATTATTTTAGTTGTTCCCTTATTCCCATTTCCTGATGAAATTGATGCCACTAATTCCTCACCCTTTTGAGGAATGTTTGGAGAAAAAGTTTGCTATTATGTTTGTCTCTACTAATAGTTTAAATTTCATCATTTTTTTTTTTTTTTTTTAAAAAGAGTCTCACTCTGTTGCCGGGCTAGCATGCCGTGGCATCAGCCTAGCTCACGGCAACCTCAAACTCCTGGCCTCAAGGGATCCTTCTGCCTCAGCCTCCCGAGTAGCTGGGACTACAGGCATGTGCCACCATGCCCAGCTAATTTTTTACACATATTTTCAGTTGTCCAATTAATTTCTTTCGATTTATAGTAGAGACGGGGTCTCGTTCTTACTCAGGCTGGTCTTGAACTCCTGACCTTGAGCTATCCACCCGCCTCGGCCTCCCAGAGTGCTAGGATTACAGGCGTGAGCCACCGCACCCGGCCGAAAATTTCATCATTCTTGTATCTGCTAAGCCAGAATAAATTTAGAAGAATAAAATGGGAAAAATTGCTCTACCCATTGTAAAGAATTATATGCAAGTTCAGCAATCAAGAAAGTGTGGTATTCACAGAGGGACAGACAAATAGTTCAATGGAATAGAGTAAAGCTTGCAAAAATAAATCTATACAAATATGCCCAACTGATTTTTGTCAAAGTTATAACAGCAATTCCATAGAAGCAATTTAACATATGGACTTGGAACAATTGCATATTCATTGCCAAAAAAAAAAAAAAAAGAACCTCAAACTAAATCTCGCACTTCACAATTTAACTAAAAATCGTTTGTACAGCTAAATATAAAGTGAAAAACTATAACATTTTTAGAAGAAAACACAGGAGCTAATCTTTATGACTTAGGTTAAGGCAAGAGTTCTTATGCATGACAACAAGCACATGATCCACAAAAGAAAAAATAGATAAATTGAATTTTATCAAAATTAAAAACTCTGTACTAAAAAGTACCTTCATAAAGAGATGAGAAGACAGGCCTTTTCTAAAATATAGAAAATATTTGAAAATTACACATATGGTAAAAAAAAAACAAACTTGTATCCTTAATATAAAAAGAATTCTGTACATTCAACCATGAGAACACATACATTCCAATGGGAAAATGGGCAAAACACTTGAACAGATGCTTCATAAAAGAGAAAATACAATAACAAATAAGCACATGAAAACATGCACAGCACAATTAGCAATTAGGAAAATGTAAATTAAAGCCATAATGAGATATCACTACAAATCTATTAGAGTGGCTGAAATTTTAAAAAAATTGTGAAAAATCATAGAGAAACTGGATCTCTCATACATTGCTGGTATGAATGTAAAGTGATATAGCCACCCTGGAAAACAGTTTGGCAGTTTATTACAAAATTAAATTTATACTTTACATAGATCCCATTAATCAAACTCTTAGATATTTATTCCAGAGAAATGAAAACTTACTTTCACAAAGAAATTTCTATGTAAATATCCACAGTGACTTTATTTATGATAGCAAAAAACTGGAAACAAATTAAATGTCCCTCAAAAGTGGATGGATAAACAAGCTCTGGTATATCCATCAATGGAATCTCATTCAGTAATAAAAAAGAAATGAACTCTTGAAACATCCAACATTGCATATGGGTCTTCTGATACTTAATGAAAAAATCAAAATAAAAAGTTACATGCTGTATGATTCCATTTATGTCACATTCTCAAAATGACAAAACTATGGAGATAGAGAAAAGATTAGAGGATGTCAGGAGACAGAGAAAGAGTAGGAGTGTGAATAAAATTTGTAGCATGAAGGATAAACCTGTATCTTGATCGTGGTGGTGGTTACTGCATCTATATATGGGATAAAATTGCATATAACTACACACACACACACACACACACACACACACAAGAAAACAAGTAAAAAAATCTTGACAACTGAATGAGGACTGTGCCAATTTCCTGGTTTTGATACTGTGTAACAGTTCTTTAAGACATTCTCATTGGAAGAAGCTGGGGAAAGGATACACAAGACTCTATGTATAGACTCCTATAAGTCTAAAATTATCTACAAAAAAAAAAGCTTTGATAAAATGGACTTGCATAACTTATCAAGACTAACATAAGAAACAAAAAATATAAATATAAATACACTAGATCTGTTAAAGAAATCAATCTGTAATTAAATAGCTCCCCTGCCCCAAATACACACACAAATCCAGGCACTGATGGCTTTGCTAGCGAAATACTCAAAACACAGGAAAAAAAAGTCCCAATTTTATATACATTATTTCAGAAAAAATATAAAGACCAACATTTAATACAGCAATCATAACCATGATAACAAAATGTGACAAGAAAATGTTATATGACATTAGTATTCATTATCATAGATAAAATAATCCTGAACAAAGATTATCAAATTTAATCAGAGATTATCCAAAAGACAACATATTGTGACCAAGTGGGTTTATTCCAGGAGTGCCATGTTTCTCTAACATTTGAAAATTAATTTAAGTCACCACATTAACAGAATAAAGTAGGAAAAGTACTATCATCTAAGTAACTGTAACAGATACATTAATAACATTCAAAACTCATTCATGGATTCTAATCAGGCCAATAGGAATAAAAGGGAAATTGAATTAATATGGTAAACAGTACACACAGAAAACCTACATCTATCATCATAATTAATGATGTAGATTCTTCCCACTGAACTGCTTCCCACTGAGATTGAGAAAAAGACATGGATGTTCACCATTAGCACTTTTTTTCAATATTTAATAAAGTACTTAGTGATATAAGAATAGGAAATAAAATATGTAAATATTGAAAAGGAAAATATTATATTTTCAGATGATAAAATTACGTATGTAAAAAAATTCAAAAGAATTTATAAACAATTAGAACATGCAAATTAGTAAGGCCACTGAATACAAGACAAATATATAAAAATCTGACCTTCTATTAATATATAGTAGTGTGGTAGACCAAAAAAATGGTCTCCCAAAAGAAATCCACATATGAAAATTTTGTGAGTATTATCTTAGATGGCAAAAAAGAAGGGAAGGGGTCTTTGCAGATGTTAAGGATCCTGAGATGGGAAAATTATCCTCGATTACACAGGTAGGCACTAAATGAAATTACATGTATCCTTTCAAGAGGAAGACAAAGGGAGATTTTACCACATACACAGAGGATATGGTGATATGAAGATGGAACAGAGAAGATTTGAAGATGTTGGCACTGAAGATTAGAGTGATGCAACCACAGGCAAGGAAAGTTGAAAGCTACTGTAAAATGGAAAAAGTATGGAATATTTTCTCCCTAGAACCTGTAAGGGTAATACACTCCTTTTGACACATTTGTTTCAATTCAGTGGAGAACCTAGGAGCACCCAGATATATAAAGAAAATATTAGATCCAAAGGGAGAACTAGGCCCCAATAAAACAATAATTGGGAACTTTAACACTGTACTCTCACCTGCAGAATACACATTCTTTTCATCAACACATGCCACATTTTCCAAAATTTTTCATATGGTAGAACACAGAACAAGTTTAGACAAATGTTAAAAAATAAAAATCATATCAGCTATCTTATCTGACCATGATGGAGTAAAACTAGAAATCAATTACAAGAGGAACATTTGAAACTACATAAATACATGGAAATTAAACATGCTTCTGAATGATCAATGGGTCAAGGATAAAATTAAGAATAAAATTTAAAAATTCCTTGAAACAAATGAAAATAGAAACACAACATACCAAAACCTATGGGGCACAGCAAATGTAATATTAAGAAGTAAGTTTGTAGTGATAAATGCCTATACCAAAAACTAGAAAGATTTCAAATAAACAACTTCACGATACATGTCAAGGAACTATAAAAAGCAAGAACAAGCCAAATCCAAAATTAGTGGAAGAAAAGAAATGACAAAGATCAGGGCAGAAATAAACAAAATTGAGACTAAAAAACAATACAGATGATCAATGAAACAAAACGTTGGTGTTTTGAAAATATAAACAAAATCAGGAAACCATTAGCTAGCCTAACTAAGAAAAAAAGAAAGAAGACTCAAATAAGTAAAATCAGAAACAAAGATGGATGAAGACACCACAATGAATATCAGAGAAATACAAAGGATCATTAGAAACTCTTTTGAACAACTATATGCCAATAAATTTGGAATCCTAGAGGAAATGGATAAATTCCTGGACATAAACAACCTACCAAGATTGAACCAAGAAGAAATAGAAGACCTGAACAGACCAATGACAAGTAATGCTGTTGAATAAATCATAATAAAAGGTCTCCCAACAAAGGAAAGTCCAGTATTGGATGGCTTCACCACTGAAATATACCAAACTTTAAAACTTTAATGAAAAAATAATATTGTTCCCAAAAGTTGAAGTGGAGGAACCCTACTTAACTCATTCTATGAGGACAGCATAACCCTGATACCAGACTGGTCAAGAACACAACAAAAAAAGAAACCTACAGGCCAATATTCCTGATGAACATAGACATAAAAATCCTGAACATAACACTAGCAAACCAAATCCAACCATACATCAAAAAGATTAATACACCATACTCAAGTGGGATTTATTCCAGGATTGCAAAGATGGTTCAATATATGCTAATCAATAAATATGATATAGTACATCGGAAGAATGAAGTACAAAAATGAAACGATCATTTCAATAGATGGAGAGAAAGCATCTAGTATAATTTAACATTCTTTCATAATAAAAACTCTCAACAAATTAGGTATAGAAAGAAAGTGCCTCAATACAATAAAGTTCATATATGACAAAACCACAGCTACTATCACAGAGAACTTTTCCTCTGAGAATCGGAAGAACACAATAATGTCCACTGTCATCATTCTTATTCAAAATAGCACTGGAAGTCCTAGCCAGAGCAATTAGGCCTGAAAAAGAAATAAGGGACATTCAAATCAGAATGGAAGAAGTCAAATTGTCTCTCATTGCAGATGACATGATAGTACTTATAGCAAAACCTAAAGACTCTATCAAAAATCTCTTAGAACTGATAAACAAATTCAGTAAAGTTGCAGGGTATAAAATCAACATACAAAAAATCAGAAACATTTCTATACATAAAAACAAATTAGCTGGGAAAAAAATCAAGGAGATGATCTCATTTATAATAGGCAGGAAAAAAAGAAGAAAAAATCTAAAAATAAATTTAACCAACAAGGTGAAAACCTCTACCAAGAAAACTATAAAACATTGATAAATGAAATTGAAGAGGACATGAACAAATGGAAAGACATTCCATGTTCATGGATCACAAGAATTAATATTATTAAAATAAACATTCTACCCAAAGCAACCTACAGATTCAATACAATCCCTATCAAAATGCCAATGTCATTTTTCATATAAATTTCTTCAAAATATATTACACTATACAGCTGTAGTAAACAAAACAGCATGATATTGGCATAAAAACAGACATACAAACCAATGCAACAGAATAGAGAACCCAGAAATCAATCCACATATCTATAGCTAATTCATTTTTGACAAAAGTGGCAAAAACTCTCCTATTTTATTCTCTTCAATAAATTATGCTGGGAAAACTGGATATGCATATGTAGGAGGATGAAACTAAAACCCCACCTCTCACCTTAGACAAAAAGCAACTCAAAGCGGATCAAAGACCTCAATATAAGAAACAAATGAAAACTACTAGAAGAAAACATAAGAAAAACATTTTAGGACATTGATCTGAGAAAATATTTTATGAATAAGACCTCAAAAGCACAGGCAACAAAACCAACCAAACCAAATGCGATTATATCAAATTTAAGATTATGCATAGCAAAGAATTCCAAAGTGAAAATATAATCTATAGAATGGGAGCAAATATTTGCAAACTATTAGTCCAATAGGGGATTAATATTCAGAATATACAAGGCACTCAAACTTCGTAACACCCAAGACCAAACAATCTGATTGGCAAATGATCTGAACAGATATATCTCAAAAGAAAACATATAAATGGCCAAAAATATATGAAAAAATGCTCAATATCACTGATAAACATGGAAATGCAAATCAAAAACCACAATGGTATCATTTCAACCCAGTTAGGATGGCTTTTATAAAAAAGGCAAAAAATAGCAAATGCTGGTGATGATGTGGAGAAAGGGGAACACTTATACACTGTTGGTGGGAATGTAAACTAGCATAGCCAATATGGAAGACAGTATGGAGGTTCCTTTAAAAACTACAAATAGAACTACCATATAATCCAGCAATGCCACTACTAGGTACTATCCAGAGAAGCGGAAATTGGCATAAAAAAGAGGCATCTACACCTACATGTTTATTGCAGCACTATTCACAATAGCGAAAATATGGAATCATCCTAGGTGTCCAACAACAGATGACTGAATAAATAAAATGTGGTATATATACACAATGGTATATACACAATGGAATACTATCAGCCATAAAAAGCATGGAACCCTGTCATTCACAGCAACATGGGTGGAACTAGAGGGCATTATGTTACATGAAATAAGCCAGGAACAAAGTTAAACACTGCACGTTCTCATTCATATGTGGAAGCTAAAAATACTAATAGTTGATCTCATAGAAGTAAAAAGTAGAACAGAGGATACTAGAGGTTGAGAAGGGCAGGGGAAAATGGAGGATAAGGGAAATATTTGTTAAAGGATACAAAATTACAGCAAGATAGGAGGAATAAGTTCTAGTGTTCTATACCATTGTAGGATAACTATAGTTAATAATATATAGTTCCAAATAGCTAGAAGGAGGATATTGAATGTTCCCAATACAAAGAAAGAAAAAGTAGTACAGAATTAGTAACTGTATAGAACAGTGCTTCTCAAACATCACCTTGAGATCTTAGGTCTGGGCTGAGCCTGAGATTCTGAGTTTCGAATGAGCACTCAGATAATGCTGATGTTGCTGTACAAAGATTAACTTCCATTATTAGTATCCAATGAAACAGTAAAAAACAATACACACAAGAAGCAAAGATTAAATGCTATTTTCAACTATACAAGGAATAGTTATCAAAAAAAAAAAAATACAACTGCGCTATCAATCAAGACTCAACAATTTTCAACAGTTGAAACTAATGTTCCCTGGCCAAAATACAATTCAGCTGGAAAGCAATAATAAAAAGTTAATTACAAATTCATCATAGATATTTTAAAAAATACATTTCTTAGAAACCTATGAGTCAAAGAAGAAATAAGAATGAAAATTAGAAAATATATATGACTGAAAGATAATGAAAATGTAACTAATCAGGTGAGTTACAAAAGAGATTTATTAAATAATAAATAATGGTTAAGCACTTGTTGAAATATTCATTGGATGTGAGAAAATATAAACATTTTAACAAATGGATGTTATCTAGATTGTAGGATTTTGTATAAATTATATGTGTTTTTCTTATATTTATTTGATTCTAGCTCCATAATATGAGTTTTTCAATATTAAATCATTGATAAATTTGAATAAATATTTTGTTACATCATACAGAACCATAAAAAAGTTAAAGCCAAGAAAAGAAATTGAAAAATATCAAAAAATACGAATTCATCAGAAACAAATGTAAGGGAAAAAAACTTAGTTAATAATATGTAAAATATAATTAATCTATGTATCTAAAAATATTTCATTTTATTAGTCATCCAACAAATTCAAGTTAAAATAATTAGATGCTAATATCCATAATTATTACATTGATACCTAATTTAGTAACATCTCATGCTGGGAATTTTTTTTTTATTTGCAATATAGTAGGAATGTATATTGTTATAACATATCCTCAGGCAATTTGACAATATATATGAAGAGTTTTAAAATGACACAGAAATATAGTGCTTTAGGAATTTATACATACATAAATTTACACATTAAAATATATAATATTTCGATTTATATATAAACCTAGTGATAAGATAGGTATGGGTAATTTAAAATCTTTCTTTTCTCTTTAACTGCATTTTTGTGCAGGAATATATATTACATTCCTAATTAATATCTAATTTCCTCAGTGCAGTAAGTACATTTGTGAAAAATTCTTACCTGTAGACCTCTAAGTTTATTTCATAATTGTAAATATCTTCATCCATTTCTTTTTTATTTTGTTTAGCCCTCAATTTGGCATTTTTGCACTCTTCTGAAGCTTCTTCAAGTTCATCATGAACTTGATCAAATATTTCTGTTACCTAGAAATAAAAATATTTTTGCTAATATATGCACCTAATGGTTAATTAAAAGAAACACCTTTAATTTAGGGTAGTTTTGATTTAGGTAAAAAGTTCTTTACACACACTTTTGTCCCTTATTTATTTATTTATTTATTTATTTAGAGACAGAGTCTCACTCTGTTGCCCTGGCTAGAGTGCCCTGGCATCAGCCTACCTCACAGCAACCTCAAACTCCTGGGCTCCAGAGATCCTTCTGCCTCAGCCTCCTGAGTAGCCAGGACTACAGGCATGCGCCACCATGCCCGGCTAATTCTTCTATTTTTGGTAGAGACGGGGTCTCACTCTTGCTCAGGCTGGTCTCGAACTCCTGAGCTCAAGCAGTCCTCCCACCTCGGCCTCCCAGAGTATAGGATTACAGGAGTGAGCCACAGTGCCCAGCCTGGTCCCATATTTAGTCTATTGTTTAGTAAGTGGATTTCAGGTTTCCTTTACCCTGATAAGGCATCAGCGCTGGGGTTGTATAAAAGCTATTGAAGAAAATAACTTCAATATCCAAGTTAACATGTCCAAAATAAAACCCTGTCATTTTCATTCCAAAAAACCCTGTCATTATTGCTTTTATTGTTCAAGTAATATTATGCTGTACCAAAAAAACAGAAAACGAAGATGAACAAAGAAAATACATAAAAATCACCCATACTCACCCTCAATCAACAATAACCATTATTATCTTAGTGTAATGATCCAAAATATTCAAATTTACTGTTTTTTTATTAATAAACATCACATTCATTCTCCTATCTCCATCTCTCATTCTCATCTCTTCTCTCTCTGTCTCCCTATTTGCCTATTTCTGTATCACAACTGTTCTTTTGCATAATATTTCCTTATATCACACATTACTCATAACTCAATCATTGTCAATTACATGCATGTTATGCACAACCTGGCATGCACAACATATGCATGAGGGGTACATAATATAAACAGTACCGTGAAGAAGAACCATGTAAGAAAACTACACAACTTATAGGTAAACTGCTTAGACTTAAATATTTTCTTCAGATGGGTTGTTAAAGAACATTTGCTGAGTCAGAAGGGAATAGCATGTATTTTAAGAATTTTGATAAGCTCTTGTTGCCAAACTACTCTCCAGAAAGGGGTAACAATTTTTATTCTCACCAGTAGAATTGACGAAAACCCACGTCTCAGAACTCTTTGCAAGATTCTACGCTAATTTTTTTCTAATAATATTTTGCAAATTGGCAGACCAAAAATTTGTGTAAATTTTACTAGAATTGGATTACTCTTTACATAACATTTTTGGAATGATTGACATTTTTTACAATAAGGTTTTATAAATAGTCTTAAATGTCTGTATCTTTATAAATTTCTTTTAAATATTTAATTACTTGCTGGTAATACATATTTTCCATTTATATTTTTGACTATTTATTGCAACCACAGAGAAAAATTGTTACTTATTCATGATGGTAAAAGTATGTTGTATTGGGTGATTTAGTTTTAGTAAATACAAACTTATTTTGAAAAGAAGAATTTTCTATTTGGTGTTTTAGTTATAATGTAAAAATAATTCTATTTGCTCATTTTAAATGTATATCTTTTATTTCATTTTGTTGTCCTATTGCATCAGCAAAAGTCTCCAAAACAATATTAAATTCTAATGGGAATGTTAGATATACCTGACTTGTTCCTATTATTCATTGAAATGACTTTAACATTTTAATGATTAATATGATGCTAGTGATTTTTGTGAAATAGTTTTTGAATAAATGTAATAATTTCCTTCTAGTTTAATTATTTTTTATTATTATTATCAGCTTTTGAATGGTAACAAATATATCTGAAGCATCACTTGATAAAATTATGTTTTTTCTTTTATGTTTATATAATAAATTATATACCTAGATTTTCTGCTGTTGAGCTATCTCTACATTGCTATAATAAATTATTTTTGGAATATTGTATTATTCTTCTCTTACACTGAAAAATTCTTCCGCAGATATTTTGTGTTATATGTTCAAATATATATTTATTGGTAATTTATATTATAATATACTTTCTGTACAATTTTCATAAAATTTTAGTGTTGAAATATGTCTGCCTCACTTAATTTAAAATTTTCCCTCCTTTTCTGTGGACTGGATATTTAAAACAATATTGGAATTATTTGTCATTTATAGGCTAGGTCAAACCATACTGCAATATGACAAGGTATAGAGTGTATATAAAATACACTAATAATAATAAAGTAATAAATAATAAAGCACATTAATCTAATATTTTGTTTTCAATTTCTCCTTTGATCTTGGAATAATACTCACATATTTTTAAAAAATTTTTGGTTAAAGTATTTTTTACATAGTATAATTTTTTTTTAATTTAAGGGATATTGATTTACAATGTAGCTTTTAAAATTTATGCTTTTCTCAAAAAGAACAAACTAGGACGCATGAGTCTTCCAGACTTCAAGTTGTATTACAAAGCAATAATAATCAAATCAGCTTTTTATTGGCACAAGAACAAAGCCATTGATCTTTGGAACAGGACTGAGAATCCAGAGATGAAACCATCTGCATATGGTAACCTAATCTTGATAAATCTTTGTATATTTGACAAAAATATACATTGGGGAAAAGAATCTCTTTTCAATAAATGGTGCTGGGAAAACTGGATAGCTACATGCAGAAAAATGCATGCAGGAAAATGAAACTGGATCCCTACCTCTCACCTCTCACAAAAATACACTCAAGATGGTTAACAGACCTAAACTTAAGGCTTAAGAATCCTAAGGATTCTTAAGGTTTCCTAGAAGAGGATGTTGGGAAGACCCTGTCAGACATCGGTCTAGGCAAAGAATTCTTGAAGAAGACCCTCAAAGCAACCAATGCAGCAACAAAAATAAACAAATGGGATCTGATCAAATTAAAAAGCTTCTGCACAGCCAAAGAAACTATTACTAGAGCAAATAGACAACCTACAGAATGGGAGAAAATATTTGCTCTCTACACCTCTGACAAAGGTCTGATAACAAGAATCTACCTAGAACTCAAAGAATTAACAAGAAAAAAATCAAACAACCCCATTTATAAATGGGCAAAGGAGATGAACAGAAATGTTTCCAAAGAAGACAAAATAATGGCCAGCAAACACATAAAAAAAAGTTCATTATCTCTAATCATTAGAGAAATGCAAATCAAAACCACAATGAGATACCACCTAACCCCAGTGAGATTGGGCTCTATCAAAAATCCCAAAACAACAAATGCTGGCAAGGATGTGGAGAGACAGGAACACTCTTACACTGCTGGTGGGACTGCAAATTGGTGCTACCTCTGTGGAAAAGAGTTTGGAGATTCCTCAAAGAGCTAAAAATAGAATTACCATTGATCCAGCAATAGCATTATTAGGCATCTACCCAGAAGAGCACAAGACATTCTATTATAAAG
>CAUYMX010065239.1:0-21957 GCA_963573855.1 Lepilemur septentrionalis | reverse complement strand
CTCACCCTCTACAGCCCTACTTGGCCATGGCTTGGGAAGTGCACCTTCATCATAAAAGAAAACGGAGAAACTCAACGCCAGCTGCATGGGTTCATTAGACAGATGTAATGATCTGTGTGTTTAACATCTAGTAACCTGGTTGTAGGTTGATGAAAAAGATAAACACTGGCCACTTTTATGAAGAGTATTACTTTAAACTCTCAAGGGCTTTTACCTTCCAACTGCAGAAATTCCACAGTGGATCTCTCAAGGGCTGTTTGTTTTGGGATCCATGGCTTACTCAAACAATTCCCTGGTTTCTGTGCTATAAAAACACAGAAGTAACAGCAAATACTCTGCATATGCTCATGGATTCATGTACCGATCTTCCAGTTCTTTCTGAGCCCAAAGTTCCAAGCATGTCTTTGGTTCTTTGGAGAAGAAAAGCTCCTCATTTCTATGTCAAAGCAACAAAAGTAAAATCACAGACCTAGTTCATTTCCTTCTTTGGTTGCCCAACAGAGGCAGTAATGCTGCATGAGCTGCTCAAGAAGCTCCATTGCATCCAGGAATTCAAGTGATTCTATTCTAGGCAGAGAATGACAATAGAACAATATAGATTTATAAGTGTTAAATAAAGATGCTAACCCATAGTTATGGACATGGAAAAAAAGTTAATGGTGATAATTTAAGTGAAAAAAGCAAGATACAAAATAGTACATATGGTGAGGTTCCATTTTAGTGTATTTTCATTGAATTGAAAAAGAAAGAGGGAGCAAAGTAAAAAGATAAATGACAAACTAGAAAAATGTATTTGCAATATGAATAGCAATATGTTCATTTCCTTGGAATCTAAAGAGCTGTTAAACATCAATAAGAAAAACTTTTAAAATTCATTTAAAAGATGGGAAAATGACTAGTTCACCAGAAAATGAAAACAAGCTGATTTTAAGCATAAATGAGAAAATAAATGCAAATTAATATATAACATACTTACTCAACTATCAGATTGACAAAGATCCAAAAGGCTGACATACATTTTAGCAAGGACAGGAAAAAAAAGGTGCTCCCTGAATTACTGGTAGGATTACACAAATGTACAACCTCTCTGGATGGCATCTTGATAATCTCT
The DNA here is from genome assembly GCA_963573855.1 of Lepilemur septentrionalis. Lineage (NCBI taxonomy): Eukaryota > Metazoa > Chordata > Mammalia > Primates > Lepilemuridae > Lepilemur > Lepilemur septentrionalis. The sequence continues at coordinate 20,846 of CAUYMX010065239.1, read as the reverse complement.
GTCAGTGTTTAAATGTACATCCTTGGACTCAACAATTGTGCCTTTAAGAATTTATCCTATGTGTGTACAAAGATCTATGTCCAAGGGCATTCACTATAGCATCATGGCTCCAATGTGGTAAGAAGCAAAGAACTGTAAACTAGAAGAGATGGTTGAATACACTCAAGCACACGGATAGAACAGGACACTGTGCAGCCATTTAAAAAATGTGTTGATATGGAACAACCTCCAAGACATATCGTGGGATTTTAAAAGCAGCTTGCCTAATAAGTAATGTGCATAATATGCCACTATCTGTGTAAGAAAAAGGGAGAGACACAGACTACATTTGGAAAGTACAAAGAAACTATAATAGAAATGGTGATGTCTCTTGAGAAAGAAGGTGGTAGGCTGGTAGTGAGGGCAGGTGGAGGGGTTGTTTGGTTTTATCCCTGTATACTACTTTCTTCTGGTATAAAAAAAATTTTTTTATGCACATAGGACTTTTCCAGAAGAGCATTTTAAATGTAAACTTATATACACAGAGAGAAATGCATACAAACATATGGAAATAGCTTTTTAAAAAAGTTTCTGTTGAAATATATGTACATCATGGAGAAAAATTTCTTTTATAATGAGAGGAAAAGTCCATTTGCACATCTGCCAGCAGATTTTTCTTCCCTTCTATGTCCTTGAACTGTATCATTTTTCTCCCTCTACAAACCAGGGATTATGCAACATTGGCACTGCCAAGGTGGCTGTGGGAATTTTCCAGGTGTCACTGCTTATTTTGACTAAAACCATCCGCTTTGGCACAAGGCGTATCTCAGCTACTAGCTAGATGGGTCCCAATCATTTCCTTTTCAGAGGCACAAAGATCCTCATATGGGAATAGTTGACTGAGAAAATATATAAGTGCCACGTCTGTGTAGAAATGTCTTGTGTCACTTCCAATGATGCCGCCTGCCTACCGAGCCCAGCTGAGCCCTGGGCCCAGCCACCACCTGATCACCCCCTAGTGCATTTCAATGTATGAAAATATGCCTCTTGTTGGGCACCAGTTCTGTGGCTTGCAAGCTGCTAGGACGTTTACATTGTACCTGCGGCTGATCTATAGATCAACAGAGTGATTGTTTGGAGGTTGCAACTCACTCCCCTGATGAGATCCCAAACACAGGTGGGAAGAAGCCAGACACCAAGGGTGTAAAGGTGCGGTCCCCTGTGTGCGACCTCCGGACCAGAGAAAACCCATCGGTGGTGACAAATACCAGAAGCGGGCTTTCTGGAGTAGGAGGGCGGAGGTGGAATGACAAAGGGCAGGAGGACCTTTTCCAAGTAATGGAAATACCCCGTATCTCCCCAGCGGTAGAGCTTATGCGCCGGTATAGACAGACATTTGTCATAACGCCCTGATCTGTGCTCTTTAGAAGCACAAATGGATGCGTTTCACTATGGAAAGTCGCCTTACTTTAAAAAGTAACTGTGGTGTGAACATCACCAGCTGCAGAACAGGCGTGTGCTCTCTGATACCGCTGTACAAACATGAAATGAATGTGTGTTTTGCTTAACACGCGCTCACAACTCGGGGAAAGGCACGTGGGGGCCGCCCTCTGGGAGCGGGGTCCACAGTCCAGCGTCCGGGTGGCGGGAGGGGCGCGCGGTGCTGGGAAACTCACTGACGCGGAGCGAGAAGGGCCACCTCCAGGGTGGGCAGAGTGCGGGCAGTTGTGGGGTGAGCAGGGCCGCGGTCACTGGACACCGCCCTAGCCAGGCCCAGGCCAGGCCTCCGCGTTTCCAGGTAGCACCCTGCCCTTGGGGGGGCTCCGAGCCCCGTTGCCTAGAAACGCCCCATTGTGAGCCTGGTTGTCTTTTGTTGTAGCAACCGAGTCTCCCTAGGTCCCCAGACTGGACTCGGATCCGACGGCGCTGGACGCTTTTTCTTGGAGCGGACCGGGTCAGTTCTATGACCCAAAGTGATGTCGCCCTGGTTGGGTGGCCCTGGCTTCGGCTTAGGCCACTTGCCGGGGCAGGTGGGCAGCCATGTGGCTACCTTCAGGATGTTGAACTGAAGGAACCTATGAGACAAAATGAGGAGGAGGCACCTTCTAGAGTCAGAAATGACTCAACACCACCTTTTAATCAAGACTCTAACAGTTATTTTAAGAATGGCTTACTTAAAGAAAGGGAAACTGAAGTGAGAAACTTAAAGCAAAGGATTTCAGAAATGAAACAGCTCAATGAAAATTTAAACAAAGTTGTTTTCTATTGTATGTCAAAATGGAAAATAAAACGTTGGTTTTAGCTTGTGAAGATGGAAGACACAGACATCCCCAGCTCTTTTCAGCCAATCCTGAAAAAATGAAGAATTTGGAAAACAACAGAACAAAGATCAGTGAAAGGGATAAAAGAACAAGAACTGGACATGTAAGTTCTGGATGAAAAGAATATGTCTTTAACTAAAAACATGAAGGAGCTATCCAGTGCTGAGATTTTCCAGCAGAAAGGTTTGGAGACACAGTGTCCTCACCCTAGAACACCTGCAGCTTCCTACTCCCACCATGTTGCTTTCCTTCAGCAGCGACTCCAAGCACGTGCTTTGGAAAAAGAGCAAATGTGAGCTGTTTGGAATGCGAAGGCTAACGGAAACAGCTATCTCAAAAGAGAGAATCACCAAAGGACAGACATCGTTTTTGCCAAAGAAGCAGTCATCAGCAAGCCACAAGATGAAAATAAGAAATTGTGCTCTAGCCTTGGAAGTAGCGGTCACAATGGGACGTTGAGAGACAGTGTTCAGCATTCATCATGTCTCGAACTCCTGACCTTAAGCAGTCCTCCTGCCTCGGCCTCCCAGAGTACTAGGATTACAGGCGTGAGCCACCGCGCCCGGCCTATTGAGTCTCATTAGAGAAAAAGACCTTGAAATAGATGCATTAAGTCAGAAGTGTCAGACTTTGGTCACATTTTGCAAACATCCAACACTGCTAATGACATAAGAGGTATTGATAGTAGCAGGTTTGAGGAACTTCTAGAGGAACATGAGAAATTAAAACACCAACTTGAGAACATGGCAGAGTGGCAACAGCAGGTAGTGAGCACAGTACCAAATGTGCAGCATGAGGCAGCCCAACTTCAAGAGGCACAAATTCAGCACAGCACGGGGCAGCTTTGCAAGAGGAAGGTCAGTCTTTTAAGCCAACTCGATATTCTGTCACAGCTGTGTATGGAATCCTCAGTCTGGCCACAGCCAGCCAGATCTCCTGCGGCAAGTAAGTCTGCTGTATTGAGGGAGCCTTCGAAACTGCTCCAAGAAGAGATTGACGAACTGCGGAAATCAGTGCTAGAAAAAGAGGCAAGCATTAGAACCCTCCAGGATGATGATCAGAGACTCTCTGATTCAATTGCTGCCACCTCAGCATGAGCAAGAAAAACACATTAACAAATACATTTGGAAATTACTCAGCTGAAGGCGAAACAAAATATTCTACGCATGTTACTTAAGGGGAAGAATCTTTTCATCAAAGCCAAAAATGGTCAGTTATGTTCTTTCAGGGAAAATCTCACTAACAAAGAGAATAAAAATGAGATTTTGAGGCAGGCAGTCCACAACCTGAAAAAGAGAAAGTCAGTTTTACAAATGGACATGTGTCAACTGAAACACCAAAATGAAAAAGTAGCAGAAACATCCAGGGAAAGGAAATAGAACATCTGGCATTACAAAAGAGCAATATGAAGTATGCCATGACACTACGAGAAAAAGAGTTTGAGTGTCGTGAAATGAAGAAGGAGGCCCATGAATTTGAACAACTATTGAAAGAAAAAGAACAAGGCAAAAGTGGAGAATTACACCAGCTTTTAAACACACTCAAGTCAGGGCAAGAGAAAGCAATTTTGCTTCAGCAGGAGAGAGTTCAAGCCAGAAATAAGAAACAAACGAAAACCAGGCCCTACAGAATGAGGCCCAATATTTTCATGACAAAGAGCTTCACTTAAACCAGGAGATACAGAGATTGCATAACCAACTATTACAATCAGAAGATTCCTGTAATCGTAAAGTACCGGCTGCAAAAGAGAGAGTGGATAAACTAACCAAGAAAGTCACAGTCTTGGAGGAAACCTAGTTTCCTTTGCAAAGGAAATGGAAAAGGCGAGCTGGGAAGCTAGCTTGCACGTGGAGTCGTTGCATGAGAACGCGAATATGGTCTCCAGGCAGAAAGAGGAGATGGCATCACAGCTTTCTGTCTAAAAAGAACAGGAAACTCAGAATGCTCTAGCATGGAAAGAAAAGGCAGAACATCTAGAAGGAAAATTTGAGTCATCACAGGAGCATTTGGATAAAGCAAATGCAATCCTGGAGCTGAAGGAAGAACAATTGGAAACACTGAAAAACCAAAATGAGGTCCAACAGGAAGAGCTGGAGGATGCACAAAAGAAATTGATAGACTTACTAAACAGCATGGAAGGAAAAGTGGACAAAGTCCTCACGAGAAACCTCTTCACTGCATATTTTTCAAACACCAAGTGAAGTGCTACGATTAATGGGAAGCACCCTGGGTATCAAACTGGAGGAAATGGAGCAGTTGTTGAAGGAAGATCAAGGCACTGTCACCAGGTGCATGACTGAGTGTGTTGGAGGAGGATCAAAAAGTGTCCCCAGCACACCTCCGAGGCCTAATCAGCAATCTGTGCTTAATCGTTCTTTTTCAGAACTTTGCATTAAGTATCTAGAAGCAGAATCTCTTTCACCAACTCTGCTAGCAAGGCTTTCTCCTCGTGATGAGAAGCCTCTAGATTCAACAGGAAAGAACAAACTACCTAAAAATGTGACACAAAGTTTTAAAAATACCCCAGGATCCATACTCAAAGAGCAGATGGCAATCCCTGCTCCACTGTCGTGTCTCTTATTAATCCAGATGGAGTTAAAGCCCATGGGTCCCAGCATCTTCTTTTAAATGCCATTGCAGAGGTGTTGCCCACAACACCACCTTTGCTAACGTCACCTGGTGAGAGCCCAGGGGTGGTGCTGAAAGGCCTTTCAAAGGAATAGATTATTTTCAAACCCAAGACGTTTATGGAAACCAAGCCTCTATGTGCATGTACTTTATATCACTGAGTGGCCTTTTCGAAAAAGTCATTTCCTTTTAGTTTTATTTTCTTTAAATTTAATACAAGCATTCTTCATGATTTTTACAGTGTCTGTTAAGGGCCATGAAGGTATTCCCCAAACTTAAAATTGTGGTTACTTCTTGTGACAGTGGGTGTTGGTGGGATTGGACATTGTGGTCAAAGGATGCTTCAAGGAGTGTTTGTAATGTTTTATTTTATTTTTTTTTGACTAGGAGCCGAGATTTGTACCTATTTTCGATAAAGTATTAGCTTGTGTTAAGTTTCAAAAATTATAAAATACACAAATATACACTCCTTATGCAAGGAAAAAAGGTGAAAAGCACAGAAGTACAAGATGCTCAAAATTGAAAAATGAAAGTTTTCTTTTTATGGCTAAGTCCCAGGCTTTCTTCTAAAGTTTCCTAGGAGACGACTCTATTTTTAACCTATTTTCTTTCAGATCTTTTAGAAATATGTGTTTATTTGTATATTTGGTAGTATATTATTCTCTGGCATACTTTCTTTAAAAAAAAATCACTACAACTGTCTCCTTGATAAGCGTTGAAGCGCTTTCTACCCCAAATCCTAACAAACATCTGTGGTCAACTTCCTTGCCCATTTCCTTAAGGGCCACTTGAAATCTTTGTCACTTTCCTCAAGCGTGGTCATGCCTTATGCACTCTGCAGACATGAGAGACCAGCAAGCAAGAACTCCTAATTTCCCATACCCTTTTCCTGCATCCCACCATCCTCTCTCCATCCTTCTCTACTGCTTCCCTTTTGTTTTAGAGTGAACAGGATCAAGCTTTTTAGTTCAAGGCTCAAAACTGTACCCTGTAGACTTTGGATTGAGACTTGTTCAATGAGCTCATTCTGTTTTCCACGCTGCTTTATCATCTGCCTGTCTCTTCCCCCAGGCATATGAGCACACCCACGTTCCTCCTGGCATAGAATACAATCCTTTCTGCTCCTCCAGAAACCACCTCATCTCTCTACCCTTCATAGTTAAGCTTTTGAAAGAATTCTTTGCTCCTCATCACCACCTCATCTTCCATCAACTTCTTTTTGAAAGCTCCGCAAACCTTGTCCCATTAGTATCTCAGGGATTTTCATATTGCTACCTCTAATGCACACTTTTCAGTCCTTTGCTTACTTAAACTCCCTGCACTGTCTGATACATGTTAACCACATCTTCTTCATTCTTTACATTCTCTCCACCTTCTATGTCTTGTGTGATCTCGCTCTCCCCAGGGTCCACTTCGTAAGGTCAGAACCTTATTGCCCAGGCTCCTTGTGGCTGCTGCTTCTGACCACTTCTTAAATGTGAATGTTCTTCATGGTACTGTCTTCTACTAACAGGATCTTTGCACTTTCCCTGCAGCTTCAGGGCATCCACTACCATGAGTCAGAGTTCCCTGGTATGTCAGTGACTTCTGAATGTTCACATCTGACCTCACCTTTCTCCTGATTCCACACTGGTTTAACTGATGTCTCTGGACACTTCTATCATAATGGCCATCAAAATCAATATGTCCAAGAAAGAACTCAGTATCCTCCCTTGCAACCCTCTCATTACCCAATCAAGAGACCTCAGGATCCTGATTGACCTTTCTTTGTCTCTCTGTCTCTCTCTCACACACACACACACTTCATATCCAGTCAACCACCCAACAGACTTTAATTCTCTCCCTCTGTCTGTTCCCACTGATGTGGTCCATCCCTTCCTGTCTTGTATATGGACCGATGCAGTAGACTCCTTACTGATATAACTGGTTCCATTCTTGTCCTCCCTTGCATCCATTCTCCACACTGCTGTGAAGGTGAGCTTTCTAACATTTGAGCATCTGATAATGTTACTTCCCTGCTTTATGGTATTTTAGGAATTCCCATTTCTTGGAGTCCCAACATTAATAGGACATTCAAAGCCTTGCGTGTGCAGCCTTACTTTCTGCTAGTTAGACACACATAGGCTGCCCTAGAACTGTATGTTACTTTTTGCAAATCCCCAAAAGACTATGAACCAAATAAGATCAAGGCCAGGAGCCTAATCATAGCAGGTTCATGCCTTTACAAAGTTTGGATCAGAAGTGTTTTTTTCCCTCCTTTTCACCAGTTGGAAAGGGAAGGATTTCCACCCTCTAGCAAGGAGGATGTTAGAGCATTGGACAGATGATATTGACAGCAGTTTATGAGTCACATATGCTTAGCATCCAGGGGAGAAGGACACTGCACAACATGCAGGGACACTCAGGGGTTGCATGGGAACTGAGTGAAAAAGCAGGTGCTCTTGAAGGCAGGTTGTGTAGTAAGAAGAGGGTGGGGAGACCCTTGGTTTCTGTAGGAGGGGGTGATTGGGTTTTTTGAATACTTTAAGAAGTTGGCTTGGAATTGAACCCCACTACTTGGGAATAAACTGTACCTAGTTTCCATGATAAGGAGAGTTGTTCGATTAGGGGACCTTATCTGTGGGAGCAGAGAGGGAAGAGAACTTGCAGTTCGGCCATTTGAGGACCTCTTTGAGTTTACCAGATGTCAAAGCAACACAATATTGAATCATGATTTGAGACCTTCTACCACAATGGACCCTTGGATGACCTGATATCACTTTAAACTTTGGTGAGTGAGGCTCTTAGGGAGGAGGAAGAGTGCTCCCTAGGAAGCCAAGTCAACACTTAACCAGGAGAAAGAGGACCACATGATGAGGTGGTCATGAAAAACATGGGCTTTATAGATGTCCCCCTTTATGGCCAATAGAGGAAACTGAGGGCCTTGAGGGACCTGTGTGGCATTGGTTTAGGGATTGTGTGTCCCCAGGATGTGTGCCTCATCAATGACTGTGGCATTAGTGAAACGGGGTGGGGGCAGAGGAGGGGTGATGAGTATTTGCTGCTTTGTAACCTAAATAGGAGCTTTTGAGGAGCCCATATACCTCTCCATTACACCAGCTGCTTGGAGCATATAGGAGATGTGGAAATTCCATTGAATGCCTTCTCCACGAGCCCATGGAGCATTGTGTATTCTGAGAAGTGACGTGAGTGTCTTGGTCACTACCAGTAATTTCTGGGAGTCCAAAGAGGATAGGAAGTGACCTAGTGAGGCTTTGCACTGTGGCCTTAGTGTATGGAAAGGTAACTTTCACCTTGTTTTGTATCTTGGGTATCTCAGAGGCAAGAGATTCCCAGAGTTCTTTACCCCACAGAAGGAAACACTTAGGCAATGGCCCAAGAGTTTGTAAAAAAATATGCAGATGAGGCCATTTGCTGGCTGGGGCATTGCTATGGTGTGAATGGTTGTGTTCTTCCAAAATTCAAATGTTGAAATCCTAACTCTCAAGATGATGGTATTAGGAGGTGGGACCTTTAGGAAGTGATTAGGTCAAGGGGCAGAGCCCTCATGAATGGGATTAGCAGCCTTATAATAAAGACCCACGAGAGATTGCTCACTCCTTCCATCATGCGAGGACACAGCAAGAAGGCACCATCTATAAGCCAGAAAGCAGGCCCTTACCAGACAACAAATATACCTTGATCTTGGATTTGGCAGCCTCCAGAACTATGAGAAATAAATTTCTGTTGTTTATAAACCACCCAGTATTTTGTTATAGCATACTGAATGGACTAAGACAGGCATTCAGTGCTAAGATCACTGCCTGAAGTTTGCCCACTATATAGGCCCTTGGATCCCATTTTTCATTAGGGATAAACTGGGTAAGGGATGGAAAACAGCAACATTGCACTGAGCTCCATCGCTATGATGGTGGCAATGCATCCATAAAGTGTATGAAGTCTCACTGATGTTCACTCAGTTGATCCCAAAGGATTCCCCAGGTAGCCAAGGGGTCTAGGAGAGGGGCGACACTCTCCAGCACCATGCCATCTGGCAAGGGACTGAAGTCAGACGAGAAGGCCACTCCTACCTTGTGAGATATGCCAGAGAGCCCAGGCTTGGCTCCATCCTTTACCGAGGAGATCTTGGTAGTCATGCCAAGGTTGTGGGGTGCTGCTTCCATGATCTAAGGAATAATGGGCAGCTGAGTATGGAGGGTCACAGGCTCACGGTCTCTAAGAGCCTCTATTTGCAGACGTGCTCAGTGTGTGGCTAGCAATTGCCACTCACATGGTAGGTAGTTCAGGGCCACGGAAGGCAGTTTCTTACATCAGAAACCCATGGACAACTTGTGGTCCTCTGGGTGGTCCATAGACTCCAGGAAGCATGAGAGAAGGTTGACTCTTTACTAATCTTACTGGTTCCATTCTTGCCTCTTCACTGAGTGGGTCATGAGGGCACCAATGGGAGCGCCCACTGCTTTTGATTTGGACAAATTCTAGAGCCTTTTGTTGGAGAGGACCCCATCCAAGGTGGGCTAATTTGCAAGGAATGACATAAATGGGTTTAAGTAAAACTTGTCAACAAGAAATATGTTGCTTCCAGAACCCAAAAAGACTAAATGATGTTGGACTTGCATGTCCTGAAAAATTGTATGCCAAAGAATTTCCTCCAAAGGAGAATGTCATCAATGTAATCCCATAGTTGTATTCCAGGAAAAAGGTGGATGAAGTTAATATCCTGCCTGCAAAGACTGCATGTGATGGCAGAGCTGTCTGGGTAGCCTGTGGGTAGCAAGGTAGAGATGCATTGTGTCCCTTTGGAGGTGAAGGCAAACTGTGGCTGAGAGGCCTTTGAAATAGTCAAGAGCACATTAACCAAAACTATAACAGCAAAATCCTTACCTCTTTTAAATGTAGTGGGATTCTCAAGTATTTAAGGGATCCCCCCCACCAACCCAAAGAAATTTCCTCAAGTCACAGATTTTTTTGTCTCCATCAGATCACATGTTCTGTGGATCTTCTGGGTGGTTATGTGGAAAGGAAGCCAGCGGCCAGCCCTGTAGGGCGCCGTCCTCCTCCTCTAGAGAATGCCAGTCCATCTTCACCGGGTTGGGATTCACATCCAGGAAGTTCATTTTGTCTGTGTTCCAGGTGAGAGGCATCAAGCCCCTAGATCATGAGTTTAGTTCTTTGGCACCCTGTGCTAAGCACAGCCCCAGTGCGTTGGTTTGGGGGTTTTGCATTAGAAAAGCAGTTGAATAGCAAATGCCCCTCCCTGTCACAGTTTTGTTTTTTTTTTATCATCGGTGCCTGGGCCACCTACTGCCATGGACATGCACCTCTTAGGGGTCAGGAGAGCACAGGACAGCAGCAAGGGAAACAGCAGCACAACAAACATCACTACCCTTGCCTGAACAACAACAACTGTTAGGAGGCAACCAGGGAGCCATTTCAAAATCTTCCCCAGGGCGATGGCCTCCACAAACACAAAGGTTGTCCCCAGGACTGCGCTGGGGGTATGTTTTCTCAAACCATGTCTGTATGGCTGCCCCAAGCAGCCAGTGATGGTCATCAGGTTAGACGCAGTGAGCAAAGAGCTCTCGCCTGACTCCCAGTGAGTGGAACTCAAGCAGCCACCAGAAAGCATATTGTGTTGTTGCTGCCCCCAGGTGGAAGCCTGAGAGAATACCTTCCTGACACAGGCACACCTGATGGCACCTCACACCAGGATATGGTCAATTAACGTTAGGGTAGGAAGAGATGACCGCACCTGAGATAATAGAATTCATTAGCTGAAGCACAAGCTGGCCACCAATTGGCAGTCACAGTCACTGCTGCCTTATAAACCAGTTAATTAGCAAAGGAACAGTTAGTTAAAGCTGACCAGGTGTCCTCAGTCAAGGATGAGCCATGCTGTTTGGGATGCCAATTGTTTTCTTCACCAACTCTTCATTCATGAGGGAGGATTCCCAGTGTAGAGATATGGGGATGGACAAGCACACAAGACCTGACACCAGAAAGCTGCAATCAACAGCAGTTTATTAGTTACATATATGTAACTCAGAGTCCATGGGGGGACACTGCACACTATGCAGGGACACATGGGGTTGCACTCCAGAACAGAGTGACATGCAGGGACTGGGTAGGGTGACCCCTGGTTCCCACAGGATAGTGTGATTGGCTTGTCTAAATAGTTCCTCCTTTAGCTGTCAGGAAACTGAAACCCACTGGCTGGGGATAAACAGACACTGTGTCTGGTTCCTGTAATAAGGGGGACATTTAGCTAGAGGATGTTACCTGTGGGAGCAGAGAAGGAGAGAAACTTGTCGTCCGGGCATTTGAGGCCCTCCAAGATTTCAAAGGTAATTATGTGTGCAAAGCCTGTAGCACAGTCCCTGACACAGTGCCAGCCTCAAAAAATTTTTTGTTAAATTGTTGAATGACACTGAGCCTTGACTGAATGTAACAACTTACACTTGCTTTCCTGGCTGGATTCTCTACCTTTTCCGTCAATGTTGAGAATCCACCTAGCTCTTCAGCCCTCAGTTAATTCTAGTTGTCAAATTTCACCTGGGTGATCATGCGGCCTCCCAAAACACCTAAGACTACATTTCCCAGAAAGGATTGCGGGTTTTCTTTTACGTCATTTCCGCTTCCTTTCCCCAGCCCCGGCGAAATTCCGGGCTTTGTGGGCGGGGCCAAAAGAATCTTCCAATGGGCGCCTCCGCGGGCTGAGAGGGCGGGGAAATTTTACAATGAGCGTCACTGCAGAGGCGCCAATAAGCGCGAAGGCTGCTGGGGCACCTGTAGTGGGTGGCGTCAATGCGCCGCGCCAGCCGAGCAGGGTGGAGCCCAGCACCTCTCTTCTGCCTTCTCCCTGAGGCTCGCTCCTGTCCCCGCCAGCTGTAGACCCCGCTTCATGTCCCCGGTGGGCACGGCACCCCACAACCTCCACGTCCATGGCCGGTAGCCTGAGGGAGTTCCCCTCTTTCAACCCCTGCTCTTCCGCCTCGACCTGCGACACAGACGACGAGGGCGTGCGCGGCACCTGCGAAGATGCTTCTCTGTGTAAGAGGTGCGTGCCGGGCGCGGGGTGAGAGGCCGGCGTCTCGGGCCCGGGGCCTGGGTGGGAGGCTGGCCTGTGTGTGAAGAATATGCTTGGACGCCCTAAGGGATGCGGCACGCGACTCAGGGATCCTCGCTTCACACCTGTGAAGAGCACAGAGCAGGGGGTCGTTTATTTACCTGATAATTTTATGAGCCCCTGGTGTGTGCCATTATTTACGTGACAATTTCTGAGCTGCTGGTGTTTGGCAGGTGTGTTGCCAGCCTGGGGTACCGTGAATGAGAGTACAGCGCTGACCCAGGCAGACGTGGTCTTGGCTTTCTCAGAGCCAAACTCCTGCTGGAAAGACAAATATGAAGCAAATAATGCCTACAGTCTTGAGGTACGAGGAAGAGGAAAAATACAGGTTCTCCCTCCTTTGTAATTTACATTCTGGTGGGAGTTGTCTTGATCTCAGTGGTGCACCTAACACTCAGGCCGCTGAGGGGGATATGACCTGTCCCAGGGCCACGGTTGTTTGCCGAGCCAGGAGCCTACTGCCTCCACTATTAGGAGTGTGGTGATGGGGGTGTTGCCAGCACAGGTAGGTGTCAAGGAAAGAGAAAACAAGGGACTTGAATGCCATCTATATATTCATTAAGCAAAAACTATTGAGAGCTTATTTTATGTCAGGCCCTTACTTTGGACTGTTTGGTAACGGATTCCATGAGGGGAATACATGATAAACACGATGGATATGGTGTCAGGTGCACTGGAAGTCACAGATGTGGGGAAAGAGACAGGAAACAAATGACCCATGAAATACATAATTGCAATTCTGTGTTCAGTGCTGAGAAATACACCATGCCATTAGAGTTTATAATTTAGACAGTGATGTTTAGGCTGGGAACAAAAGTCTTAAAAAAATAGGGGTGTAGGAGAGTGTTCATGGAGAGCAAGGGAGGAGCATGGAGTATGCTAGACGAACTGGAAGAATGCCTTCCAGGTTGGAGAAGTAGGCCGATGCCATGTAGGAACCGTAGAGTGAGGAAAACCAAGGTTTTGAATTAAGACTTGCACTTTTTCTAGGTGTTTGGAGAGTAAGCATAGTGATTCAGAGCATGGACTCTGAAGCCACACACTGTCACATTGTTCCTTACTAGCTGTGTAAAATTGGGCAAGTTACTAATCCATTCTGTGCCTCAGTTACCTGATCTGTAAAATGGGGGTGATAATGCCCATTTTATAGGTGGTTATGAGATTAAATGATATTTAATATTAGTAGAGAATATAGAGCAATGCCTGGCATGTGGTAGATGTTAGTGGTGTTTGATTAAGTAAATACATCAGGTTAAAAGGCTTAGCACAGTCCCAGGTGAAGTTTGTGAGTGGGTTGCACTCAGCTTTTTCTTCTCCAGCTTTCAGTTGCTATTGACCACATCTGTAGCACTGTTGAATTAGAAATAATTTTTCCCATATTGACTGGTATTTGCTAAGAGAATCTGAAGTACCATCAAAATTGTTGGAGAGAAAGAAAATTCTCCCAACCTAACAGTAGGGTTAGGTTGATTTAATATTTATTGGTAATATTTTTTGCAAACTTAAAAGGAAATTGCTTATAAAATTAGTTAAGACACAAAAGTATAGAGAAATAATATAATTAAAGCATGCGTTTCCTTGACTCTGTTGAATAGTTTTTGTAATTTCAGATCTTCTCTGCTTCAGTTTCTGAGGTCCTGTGGCTCTACAAACATCTCAACACAGCAGGGGAAGGTTGAGTTAGGAACAGCAAAGAATATAAAGCAGTAGGCACCAACCTGAAATGATCATCAATATAGCCTGTGGGGCTTTTAAAAAAAATATATAGATGTTCGAGACCTACTCTAGACTCATGAATCTTCTGGGATAAGTTCTGGATAATAAAGACCACAGGTGTCTGCCATTCTGGATGCATTTCATAAAAGCATTCTTGTATTTGGCATTCCCTCCTCTGAAAAAACATGCAAGGAGATTGTGAGAAGAGGTGGTGAGAAGTTAAATTTCTTTCAGATTCTGTGGTTTTGTGATCTACATCTTCACTGTGATGTAATTAAACATTCTTGTCCAAAAGTCACAATATTAAGTAAGGAGTCTGTGTGTGAATTATGGACAAATTAACTCTCCTTTTTCTGTCTCTTCATTGTAAAAATGGGGATAATAAGGGTAACATACCCTTTGAATATGAGGATCAAATGAGATAATCGACTGAAAGCAGTTATTGTCTGGCACAAAGTGAAGTCCTCAGTAAAGTATTATTGCTAGTTTTGATTTCCCTCCATTCTAAGCATTATTTGGTTGAAGTTGCTGAATATGTAGTAGCTATGGGTCAGGCTGTTCCCTGCTGCCTGAGTGAGTTACAGCCATGAAATCCCTAAAATAACATTTAAAAAATCAGCCTCCCAGGGCACCTATAATTCTGTTACTTCTGTTTGAGTTTGCTTTCTGCTTTAGTTCAGAGCCCTTCTAGGAATAATGGGAATGTTATCTCAGAGGGTTGTTGTGAAGATTATATGTGGAGTGGTTCCAGCAGTGCTTGGCATACAGTAGGTGCTCAATATCGGTTGTTACTGTCATCTTCACTACCCCATTGCCATCAAACCATCATCATGGTCATCACCAATGTGTACATGTACTATCAGAACTTTTCTGATGGTATATATTAGGTTTATGCTTACTCATTACTTACCAAGGCTCTCTCACCCTCTCTCCTTACTGTGCCACTCATGGTATGCCCCTAAGTCACTTTTCCTCACTTCCGTTTACCTGTGACCCAGCCCTCCCAGCAAACTCTTTGTCCTCTGAAATCACCATTAACCCACAGGTGCTTCTATTTTTTCAGCCTCTCCTTGGCCCTTCCCTTTCTCCCTTTGCCTTAACCCTGAAGCTTCCCTAAGCCTATCCTTTTCTTGAAGCCCTCTCAAGTGGTGCCTCTGTCCTCTTATAGCCTGGATATCTAAGGATCAGGGGTTTGAGATTTGTGCCCTCCCAACTGTTTGTTCTCCATCCTGTTTCTCTGAGATACATTGTACCCAGCTGGACCACTTTGCATTGCTGTTGTTTACCTTCTGGTTATTCACCAAATTCATTGAATACTTGGGTGCCTGGCCCAAAGTTTTTGTGTCTACCATAGTTCTTTTTTTTTTCTTTTCTTTTCTTTTCTTTTTTTTTTTTTTTTTTTTTTTTTTATACATAGTCTTGCTCTTTTGCCCGGGCTAGATTGCTTTGGCATAAGCCAAGTTCAAAGCAACCACAAACTCCTGGGCTCAAGCAATCTGTCTGCTTCAGCCTCCCAAGTAGCTGGGACTACAGGCATGAGCCACCATGCCTGGCTAATTTTTTCTCTGTATATTTTTAGTTGTCCAGCTAATTTCTTTCTATTTTTTTTTTTTTTTAAGTAGAGACAGGGTCTCGCTCTTGCTCAGGCTGGTCTTGAACTGCTCACCTCAAGTGATCCTCCCGCCTCAGCCTCCGTGAGTGCTAGGATTACAGGTGTGAGCCACCATGCCTGGCCTACCATAGTTCTTGATATCCTAGATGACCTCAGTGTTCCTGTGGAGGCTGCAGCTTACACATAGACATTCACTTTTTTGAATGCCTTGTTTGCAGTGATTACTTCTAATCAGAGTCTGTCACCTGTTCCCACTGTGATACCCTGGATTTTCATCCTGGTGCTGCACTGCCTCACAGAAGACCAGTGCAACACTCTGCGATCCGGTTTTGTCCAGGTTGCTTTGACAGTTATTTTTACTGTGCTCATAATTTTTCCTTAGGACCTCAATGGTTTTCTGTATCCTCCCTCTCTGCTGTTCCCTCTCAGTTAATCTTAGAGTTCATAGTTCATCACTCAGTAATTCTCTTGACAGTATCTTTACCTCCCTTGCCCTTTGGTCCTAGGAGACCCAAAACCCTGATTGAATCAAATTATCCATTTTCACCTTGAATACTGGTGATAGACATCACACAACAGGGCAGCTTGGTACTGCTGTGAATTCATGTCACCCAGCCTCACCTGTGCCCTTAATAGAGCCTTAGAATTCTAATATGTTTCTCTGGTCAACTCACTGTCCTTTTCTCCAGAACACTTCATCCATTTTCCACTTTCCCTAAACTTCTGATTTACCCCATGCCTCCTTCGTTGTAAAGATAATATCAGCCATTGCTTAATGTATAAGTCGGAAACCTTCAGGTAGAAACTCCATTAACTTCCCTCCAAGAAGCTTAACTATCCTTTCCTCCCATTACAGTTGTCGGTGTCCTCCAGTAAAGACCACTAGAAACACACCTGTAGTTAAAGAAGTTGAGTGTTTTACTTGTGGCAACAAGGGAAAACTTGCACCAGGAGGAACTATGGGGTTCCTGATATATGGGGTTACAGATATATGGGGTATATATCAGTAAAAGGGTGCTAACACCCTTTTAGGATTTGGGCTTTGGCTGGGGGATATGGAAGAGGGTTCACTGGAGCAGGGACTTGCTCTGAACTGAGTGCTAACAGGAGGTGGGTACAGTTCTAGCTTCACATAGCACATTCAATCTTTTCTAGAAGGAGGTTTGGCTAGAGTAGGGCTAAAATTGTAATGTGTAAAGAAGGCAGTCACTCAGATGTTTGAAATTTTGTGAGTGGCATGGTGGCCTTTTGTCTATGCTTGGACAAAATTATGAAGTGGACTTGTTTCATCTCACTTTGCTGTTGCAGAGGGCCCGTGTCTTGGTGTTCTGTGAGATTATGTCCAAAAGGAGAATAGCAGCATGGCCTTTTTGGGTACACCAGCCAACTTCGAACAACATCATGAGCTGGCCCTGTACCAGGAGCTAGACCTTAGAGGTCAGGGCTGCTTTTCTATGTGTGAGCAGAGGCCTGTACATTGAAGCAGAATGGTGTGTTAGGGGAACTTGACAACAGGTGGGGATCAGGTGGCAAGAGAGAATTCAGAGAGGTTGTGAGAGAACAAATCGTGGAAGGTCCTGAGGAGTGTGGGTTTCATCCTGAGGGGTTTTAAGTGGGGGAGCTGTCATGATCTGGGTTTGTATTTTAGAAAAATCCAAAGCAGCTGTTCAGGAGATGGGTCGTGACAAAGGGCAAGTCTCTTCTTCTTTCCCATGGGCACAGATTTTCCTTGGACACTAGGCGCTCACCAGATCTAAGGCAACACTTCCTGATTTTTCTAACTGCTGGCTGGGGTGATTTTTCATAATTGCAAATCTTAACCTGTCACTTGACTCCTTTCAGTTCCCCAGCAGCTAGCAGGTAAAAAATCTGCACTTGATTACATGAAATGCTATATGTTTTCATGGTCTGGTCGCTCTAGCCTGATATCTGACTGCCAACTGGGAATTCTACTTGAATGTCTCAGAACTATCTCAAATTCACTATTTCTATAACTGAACTCGAGATCACCTTCCCATGGTCCTCCCCACAGCCACCTCAGTGAATGGTTCCATTGTTCATTGGGGTCTCAGGGACAACAAGGTAGGCATCACCTTGGAACTGCCCTTTTACTTTCCTTCTCATGTGATCAATCAGCCAGACCTGTTGATTTTTTTTTTTTTTTTTTTTTTTATAAAGAGTCTCACTTTGTTGCCCTGGCTAGAGTGCCATGGCGTCAGCCTAGCTCACAACAACCTCAAACTCCTGGGCTCAAGCGATCCTTCTGCCTCAGCCTCCCGAGTAGCTGGGACTACAGGCATGCGCCACCATGCCCGGCTAATTTTTCTGTTTATTTTTAGTTTGCCAGTTAATTTCTTTCTATTTATAGTAGAGACGAGGTCTCGCTCTTGCTCAGGCTAGTTTCGAACTCCTGACCTTGAGTGATCCACCTGCCTTGGCCTCCCAGGGTGCTAGGATTACAGGTGTGAGCCACAGCGCCTGGCCAGACCTGTTGATTCTATCTAAGTATTTCTGGAATCTACTTCCTTTCCTCCACCTCTGCTTCTGGCATCTCAGTCCAAGCCAAGGCCATCTGTCATCTGACCTATGACACTAGTCTGCCAGCTAGGCTCTGCCACTCAAACCTCCCATGCATCCTTATCTCACACTGAAGCCAGAGGTGTGTAAAAGGCTCATTTGATCATGTCATTCCCTAGCTTAATGGCTTCCTGCTGGTGTTAGAAAAGACCAGGTTTCCTTCTGTGGTCTCCAGACCTTGCCTGCCCTATTTTCCCAGCTCACTTCATACCACTCTTCCCTCCTGTGGGCCACCCTTTCATTTCCTCACATATCCCTTGTCTTTCCTTCCTAGAGGTCTTTGGGCATACTGTTCCCACTGCCTGGAATACTTCCTCCCACCCTCCCTTGCCTAATTAGTTCCACATCTCTTAGATCAATGCATATGCTTATTCCTTATTGAGTGCCTGTGCAGTTTATGGTGGTGGCACCATTCTAGAAACTGTGGACACAGAAGTGAACGAAACAGACAAGTTGGAGCTCTTATGCAACTGGATTCCAGTGAGGGAAACAGCCAGGAAACAAATAAGCAAAATATCTGACATGTCTGATGGTGATAGATGCAGTAGATGTGCTGGGAGGAGTTGTCATTTGAGATGGAGTGTCATTTGAGATGGAAAGGCCTCACTGAGGAGGCCGGTATAGAGGAAAGACTTGCAGGGGTGAGGGCATGAGCCCCGAGTCCTGTGGGTAACAGGGAAAACAGTCTTTCAGGCAGAGATAACAGAGAGAAGAAAGGCTCTGAGGCAGGAGCTGGCCTGACCTGTTGCAGGAGCAATAAGGCCAGGGTGAGTGAGGGGGAAGACCAGGAGGTGGAATCTGGGAGTTGGTGGGGGCAGATGTTGCAGGCCATGCATGGTAGGTTCTTGTGAGGACCTGGCTTTTATTCTAAGTGAGATGGGCACCATTGGAGGATTTTGAATTGAAGAGTGAGGTGACCTGCCTTGGGTTTGACCAGGGTCAGTTCAACTTCTCTGCTAAGAATAGATTGTAGCAGGCAAGGGTAGAGGGACGGCGAGGTCAGTTCATCGGCTGTTGGAGTGTCCCACGTGAGAGGGACTGGTGCTTGGATAAGGTGCCGGTGGAGGTGCTGAGAAGCCAACAGATTCTGCATGCATTGTGAAGATCAAACTGCTAGAATGTTCTGACAGTAGATGTGAGGTGAGACTAGGGCACCAAGGTGACTCCAAGGTTTTTGGAGTCACTGTGTTGCAGTTGCCTACAGTGTTTAATACAGCGACATGCTGTAGAGGTTTGTAGCCTAAGAACAATAGGCTACTGCATAAAGTCTAGGTGACTTTATGGCTCTACCATCTAGGTTTCTGTAAATACAGTCATCGATCGCACATGATGAAGTTACCTAACGATGCGTTTCTCAGAATGTATCCCTGTCATTAAGTGATGCATGACAGTATATACATGTGTACACAGATACACATGCATACACGCATATATACACCTATGCATACCATTTAAGCAATGAAAGTGTTAGGAGGGAAAAAAACAAGTGTGAGTGAGAGATCTAAATCCAGATGAGGGCCAGGTGTGGTGGCTTATGCTTGTAATCCTAGCACTCTAGGAGGCTGAGGCAGGAGAATTGCTTGAGCTGAGGAGTTCGAGACCAGCCTGAGCAAGAGTGAGACCCCATCTCTACAAAAAAATAGAGAAATTAGCCAGGTGTGGTGGCATGTGCCTGCAGTCTCAGCTGCTCAAGCTGAGGCAGGAAGATCACTTGAGCCCAGGAGTTTGAGGTTGCTGTGAGCTAGGCTGATGCCATGGCACTCTAGCCTGGGTAAGAGAGAGAGAGACACACACACTGTCTCAAAAAAAAAAAAAAAAAATCCAGGTGGGTAAGTAGGTTTGAAAAGCAATAACCTTAAGTTTCCTACATGAATATAATTAAGTTCCACAGCTGAGGTAACTATCTTGACCTCTGTAGAGCACTGCCTTCTTGTAGTGTTGTTGGTTAGATGTACTTGTATTCCTCAGGCATTTGGAGTAATGCCTGGCACATAGTCAGCTGCCCCCTCCATGTCCCCCCCACACTCGTTGGTCTGTGAGTGTGGATTAAAGAAGTAGATTGAGGCGCCAGTCTTGATTCTCACAGGCTGGGAGAGCAGGGAGGCCCCTTCCCTTTCCCTGAATCCTCAGGTGAGGAAACGTCTGTTGGACATGGATTTCATACCTTTCTGGAGAAGGACTCATTGTTGCAGTTGACACTCATGTGAATGGGACACAGTAATGTTGCTGGAATGAATAGGTGGTTGGATCCGATCAGTGTTTCCCCTGGGAGAAATGTGAGATGACGTTAGGTGGTACACAGACATTTTACATTTTAATAGTTAGGTATTTATTACTGTGTTGTGTTAGAAGAAGATACAAGATAGCACATCAGACCTGTGTATTAAAAAAGGGAATGACTAAAGACATAACTAAAGGAACAGGTGTTATGTGAATGCCATGGACATTGAAAGCAGCGTGGGTTGAAAAAAAACTGGGAAAATCTTTGCAGTCTTTCCAAATCTGAGATGTTTGATTCTTTGCATCTGGCCTTTTCATATGAAATCAGGATACACAAATAGAAGGGATGTTCTCTTGGTTTTGTAAGCAGAGGACTGTAATGGAAATTGACGGGTAGAATTTGATGCTCAGTGTCAGTGGATGGTGTAGAGATCACTGCTATTAGCATTTTGGTGTCTACTCTGGGCAGTCATGTATGTGTGTATGTATCTTCTAACAATATTGGGAACATCCTGTACATACAATTTTTTTTTTTTTTTTTTTGAGACAGAGTCTCACTCTGTTGCCCAGGCTGTAGAGTGCCGTGGCATCAGCCTAGCTCACAGCAACCTCAAACTCCTGGGCTCAAGCGATCCTTCTGCCTCAGCCTCCCGAGTAGCTGGGACTA
>CAUYMX010065237.1:0-13813 GCA_963573855.1 Lepilemur septentrionalis | reverse complement strand
AGCCAAAAATGTTATACTCAACGGGGGAAATATGGGAATGGGGATAAAGAATACACAGAGGAATGAAATTTAGAGACTTCCAAATCCCATTGGAATGTGCAAATTATAAGACATAATAAAATTTGTCCCCATGATGGACCTCATGAATATTTTTCATTGACCTTTTCATGATGATAGATTTTTTAAATCCACAAAAAAGTTGAAATGTCAACAAACCATCTAATGTATTTTTATGCATATTCTGACTTTGAATGAGTCAACTTAACCTTGTTTTGACATGCTAAAGAAAGTTATTGACCTATTATAAGGTTATTGTAACCCTCAGTCCCTAGTGGTCATTTCCACCCAGGTAAAAATTAAAGTATTGTTCACTGAATTAGAACATTTTAAGAAAACTCAGTTCTAAATTTCAGAGGATAACAGTAACTCAGTTGTTCAAATTATCTTCAAGTTTATCTAAAGAAGCCAGTTAGCAATCTGAGGATGAAGCAGTAACTCAACGCTTTACTGAAAAAACTAGATGATGTCTTTTCAGCAGTAAAACATTAATAAAGTCCAAAGCACAGTATTACTCACTCCCCACTTCTGACTCATGCACATTTTCGGAAATAATCCTTTAAATGTTGCTGCAATGGGAAATGTGAAGAGCAATGTTGTTTTGCCACAACTTCACTTTTGTTTTGTTGAGTTATGAACCATGTTTAGTTTCGCACTTTTGATATCATGCATTCTGGATGATATATTTGCACACATAACATTCCTATATACATTAGAAATAGACCTGCTATGACAGCTCCTGTGATTTAAAAAGTCTCTATACAGCAGATACTCACAGAAAATTTTTGATGGTAATCTATTACTTTCCACCAGGAAAATACTTAATGCCATCAAAGTAAAATATATTTCATGTAACATATATTGTAATACCCTTTAATTGAGAGTATGTCATTGCAGTTATGCATAAGGAAAAGTTGATGAGAAGTAACTGTTTACATACAGTTAATTTTAATCCTGAAAATGACAAGGGAAAACATATATAAATTAAGTGATTTTAGGACTTAAGTTCCTAAGAACAGTAAAAGAGAGAAAACTGTCTCTGTTGGTTCAGCTCAAAGGTATCCAGTTTCTGGGAAATGTTTCTAAACTACTCTGGTCTCCCATGATTCCTCCTTGCTCTGAAGTTCAATAGAAACTTAATGTCAATTGACTCATCTGAACCCTTAACTGTATCCCATCCTGTGTTTTTAAGCAGGGACCTCGGAGGCATTCGAAGATAGGCTTAAGTCTCTCTTTAGTCTTCATCGATAAAATGGACATCAATCAGATCTTCCTAAAAGGATTGTGTAAATATTAATGAGCTAATGTATGCAAAGCATTTATCACAGGGCCAGGTACATGTTAAGAGGTCAGTCTAAGACTAATAACTATTATTACAATTTGACAATTATATGTGTTACATACATGATGAAGTATTTAGAAGTGAAGTGTCATGATCTCTGCAACTCACTTTCAAATATTTCAGGAAAAAATATATATCAAGAGAGACAGAGAACACAAAATGTTAACAACTGGTGAAATTAGAGTATATAAATGTTCATTGTACCTTTAAAAAATTTCCCATAGATTTGAGTTTTTAAAAATAAAAAATGTGAGTGAAGAAATGTAAATCAAATTGTACCATTTCCTTGCTTAAACACTAAAAATAGTTTATTTGTATACATTCACATTTTCAATCCTATTCTGACCATTTAAATACATGGATATACCACATTTCAAGTTGCACATTACAGACTTTTGTCATAGTCTTGTCACAGATGGTTCCCCAGTCAGCCTTTCCATTTTATGCATAATTTCCTGCTCTCCTATTACCAGCTCTCCAATCATTGACTTCATCCTTCAGCTCTTAAAATCTGCTCTGACCTGTCATTTGTTTTGATAACCCATTTAGTTTCTCTTTCTGGATTGCTGAGATCCTATTTCATGATTGTTGATTCCTTGATTTTTTAACAATGCAACCAATTAATGCATATTTGTGGTAAATATAAAATTCAGGCTGCACAGAAATGGAGAGAGAAAATAAGTAAACATCAACTTCCTTTTCACTTCCCAGTCTTACTTTTCAAAACAACCACTTTTAATCATTTAGTATGTATGCTCTCAGTTTTCTACTTGCATTCAAAGATATAGGTACATGTCTACTTTTGTTTTTTAAAATGTATTATACTATATTTTTTTCTTATCTTATTACATTGGCTTGAACCTCTACAACAATGTAAATTGGCAGTGATAGCAAATTATATTTAAATTGTTCCTGATACTCCCCTTTAAAAATCATATTTTCAGCTTTAAATTATATTTCTTTTGATAGTCTTCATCAAAATAAACTCTCATTAAGGAGGCTAACTTAGCTTCTCGAAAGGTAAGAAAAATCAACCAATTAGATTTTAATTCCTTAAAGGCAGGAACTATTTTTTATGCTTTGTATTTTCTTTTGGACTTAGCCATGCATGTTTGCTGTTTGTACTTGTTGAGTGAAAGGACCAAATAAAAATTGCTCTTTTTACAGAAGGGGGTCAGTTTTACCATAGATTAGTTTTGGTGCACTAGAAAAGCAATGTGATTATTATGCAAACATTACTGTTGGAGGCTGACAATTGAAATCAACTTCTAGACAAACATTTCTCAAGCAAATTTTGTAATTTTAGGCCTGCTGTGACTAACAATAAAGCAACTGTATACAATTATTTGCCTAAATAAATGTGCCAAATGAAAAGCTGACAAGACATGCTCTGTAAGTCTTTAATGTCTTTTTGTAAAACCTAATAAAACTGTGAACTACCAATTTCTGAGGCTTGAATTGAGGATAGAGGAATATTGACAGGAAGAATGATGGGTGAAAGTAGGATACCTTTAGAGTAACCAACAAGTAGAACAATATCTATTTCTTGCAAAGTTAGGAAAAGAGTAGGCTGACCACATGAGCATAATATTCAGTCTGTCAAACAACAGAAGTACGGTCTTCCTAAAGAGGAAATGAAACACACCGTCATTAAATCTCTCTGTACTTAATCACGAGGAGATTGACTGGATGGAGCCATTGAGCTTTTTTCCCTTTAATCGGTCAGTTCCCAAATACTCCCACAGGTGAATTCTCATCACCTTGTAATAGGTCTCTAATTTTTATCAGATTGAATTTTAATCTGGTCTCTGAGTCAAGAGTGCATTCAATTATGTAGTTGAAGGGCAGAGTTCATATCAACCTATCACCTTATTAAAAACTATTTATTGGGGTCAATGATAGATCTTAATGAATATTCCTCAGCCATGACT
Source organism: Lepilemur septentrionalis (assembly GCA_963573855.1). Taxonomy (NCBI): domain Eukaryota; kingdom Metazoa; phylum Chordata; class Mammalia; order Primates; family Lepilemuridae; genus Lepilemur; species Lepilemur septentrionalis. The sequence goes on along the minus strand of CAUYMX010065237.1, from coordinate 10,483 downwards.
CTAATTGATTGGTTAATTTTTTCATCAAAAATTTTAATGCCTACTATGTACCAGTCCTTATGCTACTGATGGCAATAAAAAGGTAAGTAGGCTAAAGTCCCTCCCATCATGAACTTCATAATCTCTACCTTTTCTCATGAGAAATAAAAAAAAATTATTTTTCAATATAATTTTGTGGTTCAGCTCATATTATTTATTTCCATAACAATGGTCATAATTAAAAGATATCAAGTAGCAACAAGCTTTAAGTCTGTCAAAGTCCATTTATTCTAATCATGACAATGGAAGTCAGCCTTTCTAAAGGGCTTCTATCATATGTAGTCTGTTTTCCCTGTTCTCCCAAAAAATAAATACTGAAAATCACCAAGAAGGGTGCACTTAAGATATAACCTAACTAAGCAGTAGCCTATTAGCTAATTATGGTACACACCATTCAGTGATTTATGTGATGCTTAATTTAAAAAATAAATTTTTCTAGGGACGTACAGACTCCAGATTATTATGAATGATTCCTTATATATCATCTGAGTAGATTGATGATTGCTTTCTGAAAATTTCAGAGTCAATTGAAGACCTATATATACATCATTATCATAGTCTTCCTTGACAAATATTCTCATGCTGAAAACTGAGCATGACACAATAATATCTAAAACATCAAAAAGGTTAAAAGTCACTGGTCTCAAGAAAACTCAGATTTCATGCTTGTATGGTATCTTCAGGAAATTTTTCTGGAACAAAACTCCATGACAATACTCAGAAAGTAGTTTCACTGGTTTATTAACTACATGTTTTTAGTAGCCCAGTAACCTAACACTAAACAAAAGTTGAATTTTTTTCAAAGCCAAAATGGCCCCAGGATGCAGTAGGGTATAATGGAGCTAGGTGGGATTTAAACAAATTGTATCAACATATGCCAGCTTGTTTATAAAATATTATATTCAGCTCTGTACCAAGGTATATCAAGTCTTTTATTTTTTCCTTACAGCATACATTTTAGAATATAAATGTATGCTTGTTATTTGTAATTAAAAGACTATCATTTAGTGGACTTAGATAAGAAAGTAAAATCTCTACTTCTCTGGCATTATCAATCCTTTCTTCCTTACATTTTATAAAGAATACATTTCCTTCACTTTTTTCCAAAGAACTTCATAATTATGTTGTTCCATGATTAATTCCATGATGCCATGATAGCCATGATTCCATGATTAGCATGTAAGTTATAATGTTTAGTTTTTGTTTTTATGACTTTCCCCTATGATGACGCTTTCATGACTTTTCTCCATGACATCTGCCAACATGTAAACAGGGGGAATTTATAAGAAAAATGTTATGGAGGCTGAAGAATCCTTCTTGCTACTAAGCCTGTTATTCCAGCATCTGGCACTCAGCGAAAGAGAGAAATTTTAATGGGAATCCAGACCCTAAAATCACACCATCAGATCATAAAGTTAAACTATGCAATGCATATTTACAAAAAAGAGGGAGGGAAATAAAAAAAGACAGATCCACTTATGGTAAATAAAAATGTTTTATTAATTATAAGCAAAGGGTTATATTATAGGGTGTCTAAATATAATACTTTGTTAGACTGAACTAATTGAAAATCCTTTTCTCTCTCAAATACTCAAGATTCATGTCTCTCAGCAAAATGCTTTATTTGCTGCCCTCTGATCTCCTATTTTCTTGACAAACTTCTTACATATATATGTATATAAAATAGGATATATATAGGCAATGTAAATATATAATTATATATTGCATATATACTTGTAAGTATGCATAACACATTAGGTATATTATATAATAGCATATGTGTGTATATGCATATATGTATATACATATATTTACATGTACATATACACATATGTGTATATACATCCAAAGAGGGAGATTTCAAGAAATTGGCTTATGAAGTTGTAGGGGTTGACAAGTTCAAAATCTGGAGGGCAGGCCAGCAAACTGGATTTCTTCTTCTTTAGAGAAACCTCAGTTTTGCTCTTAAGATTGGATGAGGACCATCCAGAATATCAAGGAAATTCTCTTTAAAGTCAATGAAATATCTTCAGAATATCTGCCTTCAGAACAATACTTAAATTAGGTAAGTACTACAACCTAGCCAAGTTGACACACAAAATTAACCATTACACCCACCAACTATTGAGATCTCCCTGAGAGGTCGTCAACGATGTTTTGGCTGCTCAATCCACAGCCCTTGCTCAGACTGGTCTCAAACTCCTGGCCTCAAGTGATTCTCCTGCCTCAGCCTCCCAAAGTTCTGAGATTTATACATGTGAAGCACCATGCCCAGCCCAATTTAGCCCTCTGGAAGAAACAACCTATTGCTTGAGAAAACCTGTAACACTATAGGGATTTTATGACATGGTAACTGTTTTAAAAGTGACAATATGTGGATAAGACATATCCTAAAACCATATTAATCAGGGTCCCAGGGACTTCAGAAATCTAAGTTCAAACCCTGCATTTTATAGAATAGGGAGATAAACAGCCAGAACATTCTACTTCCCTACCATGGGTAATAATAGAGTTTTTAGTAAAAGATATGACATCTAAATATTATTATAATAAATGGTATTTTACAAATAAGAAAAGGAAGAAAAAAGGGTGATAGAATAGGAAAAAGAAAGAATGTTCCAGACAAAGATGTTGACCTGTTAATCAACCATTATTGGATCTTGACTTAAAACCCAAATCATTTAGCAAATGGCACTGTGATAACCAGATATCCACATGAAAAACAATGACGCTGGACCCTTACCTTATACCATATACAAAATTTCACCTAAAATGGACACAAAGACCTAAATGTAAGAGTAAACTATTAGAATAAAACATAGAAGTAAATCTTTGTGACTTTGGAATAAAGAATGTTTTCTTCCATGTAACAACCAAAAGCACAAATAACAATAGAAAAAATAGGTAAATGGGAATTCATCAAAATTAAAACCTGTTGTGCTTCAAAGAACATCATCAAGAAAGTGAAAAGATAATTCAGGAAATGAGAGAAAATATTTCCAAATCATATATCCAATAAGAGACTTGTATCCAGAATATATAAAGAGCTCTTATAACTCAACAATAAAAAGACACATAACCCAATTTAAAAATGGGAAAAGGATTTGAATAGAAATTTTTCCAAAGAAGACATACAAAATGCCAACAAGCACATAAAAAGATGCTCAATGCTATTATTCATTTGGGAAATGCAAATCAAAAACACAATGAGGTACCACTTCATCCCCACCAGGTTGACTAAAATTAAAAAGACACAAGTGTTGGTAAGGATGTGAAGAAATTGAACCCTCACACATTGCTGATGGGAATATGGCACAGCTGCTTTGGAAAGCAGTTTTACAGTTTCTCAAAATGTTATACATAGTGTTACCATATGACTTAGCAATTCACTTATAGGTATATAAACAAGAAAATCGAAAACATGTTCACACAAAAATTTATGCACAAATGTTCATGACAATATTATTCATAACAGCCAAAAAGTGGAAACAGCCCATAACAGCCCAAATATCCAACTGAATGGATAAACAAAATGTAGTATATGTACACAGTATAATATTATTCAGGGCATAAAATGAATGAAGTATTGATGAATGCTAGGACACGGATGAACTTTGAAAACATGCTAAGTGAAGAAGCCAGTCACAAAGGGTCATATATTATATGACTCCAATTAGATGAAAGGCCCAGAATAGGAAAATCTATCGAGATAGGAGGAAGATTAGTGGTTTCAGGGGCTGTGGAGAAAGGGGAATAGGGAATGACTGCTAATGGGTATGGGCTTTCTTTTTGGGGTGATGAAAATGTTCTGAAATTATATAGTATTGATGGTTATACAACTTGGTAAATATACTAAAAACCACTGAAATGTACATTCTAAAAGGGTGAATTTTATAGATGTAAATAATTTCTCAATATAGCTGTTATTAAAAAAATCTAAGGCCGTGCATCTTGCTACCATTTTATTTTTTACCATTTTTGTTCTTGTGATGGTGTCTTTTCAATTATTAGATTTTCATATGAAATGAAAATTGCTACTCCTGGAAAGTCAGTGAAGTTTGTCAAATTAAAACAAAAAAATAATAACTGATACTTTCTTTTAAGAGGTAAATGATTAATTCTGGGTTTTTAAGGTACAGGAAATGAATTTTCCATTTGACAGTGAACAGTTTTATAATGTAGTGCTATTACTTAAAGGTGATTGCAACACATGAAATTTCAACCTTCATTTCACTTGCATATTTTCTTTCCTCTGCATCCTGTATTTAAAAAGGAATGACCACCTAATACCAGACAGAATGTCAGAAGATTCTGTATGTTAGAGAGGGAAACTTATTTCTTTGAAATGACTTAGGTTTCAAGCAATTGAATTGCCCTGTGGGAATTCAATTCTCTTCCAGATTATCTCAGTGTTTCTCAAGCTATTTTTCATTATCACCTCCTAAGAAACCTTTTTAGACCTTTTTTCCTTAATCATCCTTCTCCCTCATGAAGTTTTAATACTACCAATATACTGTATATCTGTCTATATACTCTATGTACAGTATATCTACGTTTTATCTATGAAAAAAAGTAAGATCTTTTCAACCAAAACTAATTTTCACTTCCTTCTGGGTGATATTGCTCCTATTGAGACTGCATGACCTACCTTTTAAATTCATGTGTGCATTTCAATATACATATTTTATTTTCTTGTAAACAGAATTTAGAATTCTTTCAGCAACTCAAATTTAAGTAGATAAAATTTAATTTTTATAAATGTAACTTAATAATAATTTGGAAAATAATATCTAAATAATTTTTACATATGCCAAGCATAGATAAAATATTAGGCAGCTTTCAAAATTATTTTCTCTGAAAATATTCATTGACATTAGAATCTACTTATGATATATACTATTAAGTGGAAAAAAAGCAATGTATGAAAATATATCAAGAATACTTAACAAATTTTCTAAAAAATATATATGTGAGTACAAATGACTGAAAAGTGTTCATTAAAACATTAGTAATTATTACTTCTGGGTGCAAAAATTGTAGGTGATTTTTAGTTTCAACTTTATACATGTCCCAGTTTTCTTTTTCTTTTCTTTTATTTTTTTGTGATAGAGTCTCACTGTGTCACCGCCTAGGCTGGAGTGCAGTGGCACAATCATAGCTCACTGCCACTTCAAACTCCTAGTTTCCCAGTTTTCTATAATGAGTTTGCATCACTACTATTGGTGGGGGAAAAATGATTACCAAGAAAATATTTATTGAAACTAACTTACATCAGGGAAAAGATATAACAGCATATTTTATAATACCTTAAGTAAGGTATTTACATAGCCTTTGGGGGAAAAGTTTTGCTTTTGTCTTTGTTTATATGCCATTAATAAAGGTACACTATTTCCAGTCCTTGGTCTTGCTGGTATTTTCGATGTTTCCCCAGTAAAAGCATTAACCCCTAACAAATAAAAAGTTGCCTATGACCTAGGCTCCCAGCAACTATCCTTCAGTAGAACCAATGCTAATGTATTTCAAGGTTACCGGGGAATCATTCAGCAAGCAAATGTTCCTCTTTCTCTATCCTTCTGCCAATGGCTCCTTCTCCATATTTCTCTATCCTTGTATGTCTAAGCTTCTCTAAAAATCTAACCCTGCTTTCTTCTTCTTTCTCCTGGTTATGCCTCTCCCCTGTAACTGCCCAAGATCAATGTAAAATATTACCTTGAGTTCAAAAATTCAACTGCACCAGCACTATGGAAAGTGAGCTGTTCAAGTGAAGAATTACAAAGGCCCTGTTTCTCAACCTTTGAGAGCTCCCAGACCCTGGAAAAAACCTCTGAAGACCACCGAGGTGGCTTGGCTTCCATTTTAAGACACACTGACCTGGGAGTTCTGTTGCCTGTGGTTGTGAAAAGAGCTGATACAATCCTATGAAACAATAGTGGATGCACGTGGCATTAAAGAGAAAGGACAAACAGTTGGAGAAGATTCTGCAAACAACCTCATATGGAAGGGAGAAGGTTGTGAGGACACAGTGGGTAGACACGAGGAGCTGGAGTCTACCGGCAGGAAGCCCAGTTAGCAGGCTGGATCAGACAGCTCTGAGACAGTAAGGATCTAAAATACCAACAGCAGCAGAAAGGAAGAAAGCAGAGGAGACGTGTTTCCAAAGAACCTCACGTTGGTGTCTTGGCATCTTTAGCCAGGACCAGGTTTTTTAAATCTGCAAAGGCATGGGAATCCTATTAAATCTATGCTGAAGGTAACCATGATCCACTCTTGGTAGGTCTTACAAAGCAAGCAGATGAAAATGAATTTACTCAGAGGGGAAAAAAGCACAGGAGACTTTTGGTGATGCAGCATTGGAGCCTGGTTCACATTCAGCCAGGAACAGCTTGCCAGCCTTGGCTGCTAGTCCATTTTTCTCATCTCTGAGACAGGAAGTTACATGAGGCTCAAAATACGCTCCCCTACAACTCTGTGACTGAGTGCAGCTGTGCTGATAGAATTTCCCGTGCCCAGGCTCAGTACATTAGCATCTGTGCATTGCCAGCACATATTTGTTGAGCACCTACTTTGTGCAAGGTGCTGTGTTGGGTCTATGTTCAGCCTTCTGCGTGAACAGGGGCCAAGGAGAGGATTTGCTGGCCCTGAGCTGACGGTAGAAAGGTGGCCGCCTTTCACCTCTGGCCAAGTTCCCCAAGCACTGCCTAGTGCCTAGGCCAGTTATCAGTTTTCTTACCTCCTCCTGAGACGAGAACTCCTTTGACCCACAACCCTACTCTATATCCAGAAATGAAGTGTTGTCCTGGGATCCTGGGTTAACAGGCCGTAAATGATGAGAGAGAGAGAGAGAGAGAGAGAGAGAGAGAGAGAGAGAGAGAGAGAGAGAGAGACAGAGAGAGACAGAGAGAGACAGAGAGAGAGAGAGAGAGAGAGAGAGAGAGAGAGAAGAAAAAAATACAATAAAATACGAAGAAAGACACAGAACTTTGTTATTTCCCCAAAAGGGAGACACATTTTTTTTTTTTTAAACGCCTGGCAGAGGAGGTATGGTTGCAAATGTTACCCAGCACTAAACCAGATTAATTTTCCATTCAAGAAGAAAAGTAAGCAACTTGGGCTACAGGAGGCAAATTGCACGGCGCTATTATTTAGCACGTTCGAAATGAAAGCCAATACTGCTATTGAATTGCTGGCGGAGGAGCTTTCCCTTCCTCTCGCTAAGGCCCGCCCACAGGTTGCCAGGCAACCAAATTACTTTGTGGAGAACACTCCCCGGCAATAACTGACCCTGAATTTTAATTTTTGTACTGTTGCTTAAGTGGGATAAATAGAGAAATAAATGCCATCACCCTGAAACAGTATTCGTTTTAACTAATAAGCAGCATAGGTAGATTACAGTATGGCAAAGAGAGTGATATCAAAAAAACTGGTAAAGCCTTTTTTTGGGAATATTTTGTTTCAAAAAGTCTGGCTTGTTGAAAGAAATTCATACAATGATTGTATGAAGGTAAAAGTGGAAGGTAAATTTAATCCAAAAATTCTGAAATCTATAATATAAAGAATAAAATGTTAATTTGTATCATCCCTTAATTGGAATAGCTTTTCAAAAATAGCACTAATTGTGATATGCATAAAAGGCTCTGGGACAGCCACATAGAACCCCGGCATTACCCTCCCTTCTCACGTGTAGTGGAAATAATAATTTTTATGCCCAGCAGGAAAAAAAGGGGCAGGTTGAGCTTGAGGTTTCACATCAAGGTGCAGTTGCTGCTTTAAATTTTGAATAAAACATTTTGAACCAAAACATGTTATATGTAAATCCTCACAGTCTCTGTTATCACTTATGCACAACTCTTTAAAATGTGCCCTCATGTAGTTAAGTAGTTCTAATTCACCTCAGGCTAGCAATGATCGTTTCTACCATTTCTGAAAATCCTTCTTCTAGTCCATCCTTAAGATGAAAGGAAAGTGCAATCCAGTATACCTCTTTTCATTTCAATATGCAGTAAGATTTTTTGCATGAACACTGAAATTCTCACCTGGAAACACTCTCTTAGGTACTTACCAAAACAAACAAAGCAAGGGTTTAGGGTTAAAGTTCTGGCTTCCCCACCTATTAACTATGGGACTGTCTGGTCTTATTTCCTCATCAGTGAAAGGGGATACGTTAGTAATCATCTCACTGGGCAGTTGTGGGGTCTAATTAAGATCCCCTAGCACAATGCTGTGGATGGTAAGTACTCAATGTCAGCCATCACTGGCCTTGCTGTGCAGTATTACAAGTGCAATGGAGGCTGTGACATGCTGCCCGGACCTCCCTTTGGGAACGAAGGCGTCATTCTCCCAGCTGCTGGGATTGCTGCCCCATGATGGCTTTCTGCTGTAAACCCTCTTTGGGGACTGCCTCAGCCAAGATCATGCTTCCTTCTAGGGGCAGCCTGAAACCAATGAGTGGTCCACTTGGGGGTATAAAGGTCTGGCCCCTTCGCCCCAACCTAGGACAGCTTGGGAGGGCTGTCCCAGCTCCAGAGTTCCCCTGGAGTCGGCCAAGGCCGCCACCCACAGCTCAGCCTCTCCCTCTGTCTCACCTACTTCCTCCCCTTCCTGGGGCACATGTTGATTCCAAGGGCAGCCCCTCACACATGCCAATCTGCACCGCAGAGTCTGCTGCCTGGGGAACCTGTCTGCAACAATGAGCCATCACAAATATGTTTAAGAGAATTTTTAGTGATCATGGTATAATTGTACGTGAAAAGAGGAAGACTCCAAAGTCAACAGTGGGACGATCTCACCTGTAGCAAATTACATTCATGAGTGCGTGGGGTTAGAGAACTAAAAACTATGCCGAGAGTAACAATATTACTCTCCGGGTGGTAGGATTAGAGATTATTTTTATTTTCTGTATACTTTCCTGTGCTTTCCAAGTTCCCTGCAAGGAGCAGCTTACTTGTTCTCTGTAGGGGAATGGATCTCCCTAGGGCTGAGCCCCATTCTCTACTTCCCCCAAGGAGTTCAGCTTTCAGATGCTCATGAAGAAGATAAGTCAGTCTAGAATATTCCTCACCACCATAACTAGTCAGCCCACTCCCAAGTGCCAGTAGCTGGGGCCTGTAATTCCCTAGCTTTAGCTGAGAAACCCTTTCTTCAGACACAAGTTTCCTCAGGCACTCGATCTATAAAGCATCTAAAATCAGGCCTTGACAGAAGCCAAGATCGGGGAGTACGTGGGTGGAGGAGGAAACATGGACACCTCTGCCCTGCGGTCAAGCCTTGGAGAGATCACTTTGAAAACTCTCACAGAGAGTTAGGATTTTTAAATGTCACAGAGCCCTCACCTTCAATTCTGATGATGTGATCTGAAGGGCAAGACATAGACCCTGACTTCAATCTGGTGAGAAAAACACAAGTAAGAAATGAGACAATTAGAGACTGGTAGATTTTGTCACTGTAAATAAGTGCAGTTGGAGTCCAGGAAAGGGTGACATGATTGCAGATTGGAATAATCAAAAAGGGCTTCATGGAAGAAGTGAGTCTTTGCTGTCTTGAAGAATGAGTGAACTTTAGCAAAGCACAAGGCAAAAGGGAGGTCACCCTAGATGGGGGTTGTGGCTAACACATAGAAGGGAAGTGTGTGCGTATTTGATCTTCCAGTACTGAACTTGCTTAGGTCTTTCTCACCTCTGGCTTGGATTTTCCTACAACCTCTGGGCTGGTATCCAAGCAAAGATGGCTGGTTCCCTCAGTCCAGCTTTTTACCCCTGCCAGATTCACCTTGACAAAATACTACCTAGATGATGGCGCTCCTCCGCTCCCAACTCTTCTCTGGCCCCCACTGTCTGCAGGATAAAGTGTAATTGTTGTAGATTGACTCAAGTCCTTCCAAAATCTGACCCCGCCCTATATGCAATCTCACTGCCTATTAATATTGTTAGTTCATCTAGAGTTACCTGTCCCCCGTTTCCCTAGCATGCTGTACCCATTTCTGTGTCCTTAGCTCTGTTTCCCTTGTGCCTCCTGTTGTGTCAAAGTCAAGCAGCACCTCCTTTATTAAACTCACTTTCATCTCAGTATTTCATTGGATTGTTCTCACATACCTCCTTGGACTATTTAATGTTCTTCTGTGTACTTAGTATCTATCCAACTTGCCAGCAGGCAATTTCAGATCAGTGATTGCAACGGACATACTTTGCTTTCTTCCCAGGGCCCTTAGTTTAGTGCTTTCCACAGAGTGTCTGCTTATTTAACAGCTGTTGAACAAAACTCTGTAGAGTCGAACTTTATTGTCTCAAAATAACACAAACTTTTTTTTTTTTTTTTTTTTTTTTGAGACAGAGTCTCACTCTGTTGCCCAGGCTGTAGAGTGCCGTGGCATCAGCCTAGCTCACAGCAACCTCCAACTCCTGGGCTCAAGCGATCCTTCTGCCTCAGCCTCCCGACATGCCCGGCTAAT